>JACEIK010001647.1:82243-93411 GCA_018107945.1 Datura stramonium | reverse complement strand
CTATAGCTAACATACCGGTCCCCTAGGTCTAAAAATGAGCCTGCTTGGCCCCTGTACTGTAGCTGTGTCTGAGTTTGGTGGACTCCTGATGTCTATATCCTCGATACCGAACTCGATAGGGTATGTCGATATAGCATAAATGTAGTCCAGCCATGGAATGGACTGTATGAGGACCTCGGACCTCAACTTCGTCCCTCACGGATGGCATACCACTCCTCGAAGCGACGTCATCTAACCCCTCGTGGGCGTCGACACAACTATTAACCCTGGGGTGGTCATGGAAGGCTCCTAAGTGAAGGAAATCCCAACCTAAATGTTGTACTAACATCTAATCTAGCCACTCAAAAGGCGTAACTGGATTTTTGGGCCTAACACCACTGCTTCTCTCACCCTAGGATAGTCTTTAAGGCTGCTAGCAGGCACTCCATGCACCTATATCTGATCAGAGGATCCTGATTGTGATCATGATCTCTAATAGTCTGGACTGAATAGGACGTGATCTGGAGTGGTCTAATGTAACTCTGAATGTCCTGCCCGGACAACTATAAATCTTAAACAACTGCGAGGTTGCGAATGGCTAGTTACTTGGTCCCTCTTCTTGGAACCACTGTAGGGTTGATACTAACTGAACGTGCTTTTGGGCGGTCGGCCCCCTAATCTTCCACAGGCAGCTTACTGACATTCTTAGCCTGAGGGTAGTGCTGTACTAACACGATACCGGTACTTTAGACCCTATCTTGGTCTGGTCCAATGTTATATGACTTTTCTATGCAATTACTAACCTTAAAGATAAGTCTACATACGCTTAGCCACTCACTGCAATATGTACCTAAGTATCTTCTTAAAACAAGCTAGGGCGCTGACCCTGCCTTCATCTACTAATAAGGTTCCCTTCCTTAGGGTACCCACGGGTCTATTTGACCTGGACGACCAGACTGGCTTCCTCGGTCAACTGGGATTGACAATTATTGGTAATAGCTAACTAGATGGTAGGATGTCACTCATCTCACTAGACAACCCTAGGCTACTGAATCTAAAGTATGGCCTTCCTATCTGAATTTCTGGCCCTGGGTGCAAAGGTATGCCAATGGCCTTTGGCGTGCTTTCTTTACAATATAGGCGCCAAACTAGTGGTTATACTGCTTAGCCGCACCCATGCTGTCCAACTTACTAGCTCAGACTGATAACTTTCACGAGCTTCTAAGGTAAAGGCCTGGCAAAAAAACATCCAATTCTATTAACACGATGAACTGGAGGATAGAAGAGTTTCTATGACGCTTCTAGCGCGTATCGTACTAATCATGTCGTTTCCCCATAAGGGATACTACGGTATAATCTATATACATTTTCTAGAAGCTAACCACAACATATATATATATATATCTGTAATCTATTGATAGTAGTTACTCGCAGCATATCTGATCTTTATATACCAGCAGCAGCTAATTCTAACATGTTTAATCACAATTTATTGGTAGCACCTATCTACAACATATGAAATCTTCATTTCTATTCGAGAGCATAAGTCGTGACACTATACGACGACAATACTTGCCGAGGGTCAAGCCTTACATACCTTGATCGCTGACTTCTGACTAACTGGCAAGTTTCAATTCGTATTCAGCAGCTCTTCCTAGCTGTAATCGTATTACTGGAAGAATAAGGCCAGTTTCAGTACTAAATTCAGCAATATGATAACTTTTAATACTAATATTGGCTATACTTCAACTTAACGAAACACGGCTAAAAACGTATAATTTCCTAAGAGTTCAGAAGGGAGAAATGTTTACTTGAAGCCTGTGATCGTATAGAAATTAGTTTGGAGCAATTTCGATAACTTTTGATCGGCGGGGTTTTGATTTGTCGGGCGAATTACACGAAAATAACTCCGTAGTAATGCTCCTTATGGGCTTAAACTTCGATACCCAAAGTTAATTGGTGTTTGGACGGCATTTGGTAGCATAATCGGATGAAAAACTATTGAAACCCTCAAAATATACTCTCTCTGGCCGAAGCTTATATTGAAAATGAATGAAAAATTTAATGAGGGATGTATATATATAACCAAGGGCGGTGGACTTAGGGGGTGCAGCGCACCACCTGTAGCACCTAAACATGGGCATGATGCGCCAATCATTGCACCGAGGCAGAGACGCAACGCGCCAGCCATAATGCTAGGCTGCCTGGCGAGCGCGGCACCCTGTGCGCTGGGCCTCCAGTACCAACCTCCTGTTCACTCGTTATCATGCTCGTATACTCAACCCTCGGTCCATTTTTCACACGCCGCGACCATTAAATGATAGAAACTCATGGGGTGTAACAAAAAATGCCCCTGGAGAAAACTGGAAAAATTCCCTGAATCTGGATTCACGACTCACGTAACGAGTTGTCACCCCATCCAATGACTCGTTGTCTCGCCCATTAAGTACATTAGAAATTTCCTTCATGGTCTGAGCTCCTCCCTCCTAATGACTGACATGATGAGTCATTCCTTACCAAATGAATCATCACATCCTTCTGTCAACTACACTGCTTAAGGCTTAACTCTGGGACCCTGCCCTCCATCCAACGACCAACCTGAGGAGTCATTGCCTGGCAAGACAACTCGTTAGGTCATCCGTCATCACCTGACTTAACCATACCTCAAAGTTGTTTTCCCGCGGGGTTAACCATTATTTGTTAGGACTCCTAACGAGTCGTTCCCTGACTCGTTTTGCACAACACTTCCCTTTTCAGTCTGATTTCTTTCCTTAAGCCCGAGATCTGATCTTAGAAACATCCGGAGTGTTACAATATCTCCCCCTTGGGAACATTTGTCCTCGAATGTTGTCTGAACATACTGAAAAGATAGAGACAAAATCGATATCCAAATATCAATAAATCACAGCTAAACACCAACGGAGTATCTGACTCTGGATCATCCTTACTCATCAAACTAAATATCCACATGGAACACGCATACCATGGCACAAGGGAAACCGAAGTACATGAAACCAACATAGAGCTAGGTAGAACATTGGAAAGGATACAAGTTAAATCTTCATTATCAAATAGCTTCTTGATACTAAGGTAGTATTCACGATATCTAATCTAGCTAAGGATAAGGAATTCATGATCACGAGTTATTCCCGACATCTAAAACTGAGTACATACAAGAGATAATCCGACTCTGCTGAGTTAATAAATGACTTCTAAAGACTGAGTTCGAGCTAACCACACTGGAAAACATAAATCAACACACATAACTGATTCATAACATTAAAATGAGCATAAAGAACTCATAGAGCAAAACTGGCATCACTGTCTGAAGCGGCTACTTCTAAACCTCGGTAATCTGCACATAGGGATAAACATAACTTAACTTCAATTGAGGTACAAGGGAGGTTATCTGAATGTAGTAGAGTTCGACATACTGCAACTGCTAAGGCTGAAATTCCTTTATGAGCATTCTCAAGGTCTGACTTATTTCACATACTCACTATCTCCCCCTTAGCTTAAAGTCATCGTTCTAAGGCTCCTGAATCTTTCTTCATGTTAGGCTAAATTACTAATTCTTAACTCCTCTTTCACTTCTAACCTTCATTATGATCCTTACACTAACAGCTATTCACATCAGACATCAACAATATTTTCCCACAATCACAACAACACTTCTTATTCAATACTGAGGTTGGCAACATATAAAGGATAACACAAGATTCACAACATACCTGTGGCCACTACCGGTGCTTTTCCCTTATCCTGATAGGCTGTTACGGCATAGGAGCAGTTTTGACGATGCCCGCTACCGAAATTAGAGGATGCACCCTGTTGAAAGGGGTGGGCTATCGGAGCTGCTGAAGAAGTGGTCCAGGATTTGCTCTCACCTCGCTTATCCACTATGCAATCTCGATGTATATGGCCTGCCTTGTCACACCAAAAACAAACATCTGAGCCGTCCATGCATATCCCAAGTTGTTCTTTCCACATCTCGTACACAATGGGTACGTAATCTCCCTCCCTCTGGGATGATATAGAGCACTGGATGTTGAAGGTGCTCAGGCTGTTGATTTCTGCTGGTAACATGAGTGATGTCTGGCACTCGACCTCTGATGGGAGAAATCTGGGTCTCTAGTCCTTGCCCTCTTGGCCTCTCTCTCTTTTTCTTTCACCTGTTCTGCTTCCATATGTTGAGCAAATATCACCAACTGTGGGAAGTCTATGTCTCGGTGCAACATGGCAGTCCTGCATTCTTTGACCAAGGAGTCTGACACTCCATTCACAAACCTGCTCACTCGGGCCTGCTGATCGACTACCATTTTTGGTGCATACTTAGATAATCGAGTGAACTCCAACGCATACTCCTAGATAGTCATGTCATTCTGTTTCAAGTTAATGAACTCTGCCGCCTTTGCCTCCGTCTACTCCCGAGGGAAAAACCTATCCAAAAACGTTGTCATAAATTCATCCCAACCTATAGGACCCGCTCCAACTCCCCGACTGTCTCTCCACTGAAAATACCAGATGTAAGCAACTCCCTTTAACTAGTAGGAGGCTAAGTCTGCGCTCTCATTTTCTGTCACTCCCATAACTTGAGTAATGTTCTGAATTTCTTTCAAGAACTCGTACGGGTCCTCATCCACCTTTGACCCTAAGAATTTGGATGGGTTCAATCGAAGAAAATTTCTTATTCTTGTCGCCGCTTCATTCCCATTCTGAGGAGCACGGGCCACTGCCTGCTGGTTCATCTGAGCGGTCAGGGCCTGTGCCAACATGTGCAAGGCTGCTCGAAACTCAACATGAGTAACATGATCATCCATTGGGTCTGCCTGGGTTGGTGGTACCTGCTGACGATCATTACCATGCCTTCTTCCATTCACTCGTCTGGGAGGCATTATCTGTGAGCGCGTAAAGCACGATTTAGGGGCGGGAACTGTTTAGAGCTTCATACTCTACGCACGATAAGGATCATGAAGAAAAGAGAACATTCCTAAAACGTCTCATAGCCTCTTCACCATAAGTGTGGCGCGCTTCACACCCATGAAGAAGACTCTGCGTAATGCGGCTTTAAGACACCGTAGGACACTCTAAACCTTTTCTCTGATACTGAGTTTGTCACAAACTGAGTTCACACCCTAGCCGTAATACAGGACAAGGAAACCCGAGAGGCTCCAAGTCGACCCATGGCATAATCATAGCATACACTTAACATCATACATGACTAACAACATAAATAAGCATAAGATAATATTAAGAATTTAATATAAACCATAAGGAAAATATAACAATGCTTAGATACAACGCTGAATCTATCTAGACAATTCTAAAAGCCTTCTACTAAACTAATGAGTTGTTGGGACAAGCCCCCAGCTAACTCCCAAAGTCTAAAAACTGAATCATAGTAAAAATAAGAACATAACCCACGTCTCGGAAGATGAGGACTCACTACTAGAAGCTGGGAGAGAGAGAAGCATATCTAGCCACACGATGGAACTTGGAGACCTGAATCTATATCATGAAATGATATAGCACAAGAGGCGTGCAGTCAGTACTTGGAATGTACTGAGTATGAAGGAAGTGTAATCAACTAACTCATAAACATATACAAAAAAGAAGTATATAAAAACATAATAATAGTAATGTAACCGAAATGAGATACGACAACCTTATATGAGATTCACATATTCATATCAACATAACCACATTATAAGGACATACATCGTTATAAGATCAACTGATGTGCAAAAGTAATAATCGGAAATAATACAAAGGTACGATGCCGTGAATGATATCAAGAGGGTCCTTAACTGTTCAAGGAAAGTTCCTAATATTCAAAGGGAGCGTCCCTCACTATCAAAGGGAAACATTCTTACTAACAAGAATCCCCGACTTTCAAAGGAAGAAAATTCTCTAATATAGAGAGTCACTGACTGGGTAGGTATGTTATTCCCAACCGACTAAGGAGAAACATGCACGGCTAGTAGGTAGAGATGTGAGTCCCGACTGACTAGGGAACTACTCTTGCTAACCAGAATCCCGATTGACTAGGGAAATATTCTTGCTAATGAGAATCCCGACTAACTAGGAAAACATTCTTGCTAACGAGAATCCCGATTGACTAGGGAAACATTCTTGCTAATGAGAATCCTGACTGACTAGGGAAAACATTCTTTCTAATGAGAATCCCAACTAACTAGGGAAACATTCTTGCTAACGAGAATCCCATAGATTCACCTTGCGCATTACACTATCGTGACATTCTAAACTCCGAATTCATCTCATTCAACATGTAGCATAAGGTTATGCATGATTAATAGATTCCACTCATACTCTATCATAGATGCATGGATTCATTTATTTCAAAACATACCACAAGCTATCATTTATAAAATTTGGGAGACTTCGCTCCAAACAATATGGTAAGCTTATTTCGGGAATATCATCATTTTAAGTCGACATGTGGGCATTACCCAATGCTTCGTCACACTTGGATCTAATCAATTCATTTTGAAAACAACAACATAATCATGGGTAGTTGTAGAAACATGATTTTCATCATCAACATCATCATCATCTCACATTTATCATAAATCACTTCTTTTACAAACTTTTCCTCCATGGGCGTTTTAGATTTAAAAATTTGGAAAATAATTTTTATAAGGAAAAACAATCTAGAATCCGGCCAAGCTTCATAATCTATCAATATAAATACAATCTAACCATACCCAATCAATAAAATCAAAAATATGGTGATAATACATAATTTACTTTCAATTGCTCAAGCCCATAAACTCCAACTCATCCCAACATAGTCATCAATTTCATAATCGGGTCATTAGGGATTAATCATACAATATTTCCATAATTCCATCATGTTCATGAATTACTACGATAATCAAATGAGAAATAAACAAATCCCATTCAATACTCAAGCCAATTTATGAATAACATACTACACTCTTGCATTCCCAACATATAATCCACATTTCAAAGAAACCTATTAATTTACATTCCTAATAAATTCATGATTTCATAGGATTTTAGCATTTAAGAAGAATATAGAAGAATTTTCTCAACATACAATCCCTAGGTCATGCTTTTCTAGATTAATTGAAAATTAATTTTTAATGAAAATATTTTGGGGCACAAGGATGGAAGAATATCCTTGTTGAAGATCCTCATACCTGGTAGAAGAAATCCCACTCGAAATTGCACCTTGAAACTTGAAGGAAAAACCTTGGGAAACCTTGATATTGAGAGGAGAAGAAGGAGAGTTGAGAGAATGAGGGTTTAGGCATGAAAACCCTTACAATGTCCCAAAGAATATACAAAATGACGTAGTTTAAACATTAAAATCATAGGAGTTTACAAATATGCCCCTAGAGAAAACTGGAAAAATTCCCTAAATCTAGAGTCACGACTCATGCAACGAGTCGTTGCCCCATCTAACGACTCGTTGTCTCACCCATTAAGTACACTGGAAATTTCCTTCATGGTCTCAGCTCCTCCCTCCTAACAATTGACATGAAGTCGTTGCCTCACCTAATGACTCGTCACATCCTTCCGTCAACTACATTGCTTAAGGCTTAACTCGGGGACCTTGCCCTCCATCCAATGACCAACCTGACGATTCGTTGCCAGGAAAGATGACTCGTTATGTAGTCCGTCATCACCTGACTTAACCATACCTCAAAATTGTTTCCCTGCGGGGCTAACCACGATCTGTTAGGCCTCCTAACGAGTCGTTCCCCGACTCGTTCTGCACAACACTTCCCTTTTCATTATGATTTCCTTCCTTAATCCTGGGATCTTTTCTTAGAAACATCAGGGGTGTTACAATTTCTTTATCAGGTATGTGGAAATTCAACAAAGAAATAGTTCTTCCCTTGTGTCCCCAAATTTCTCCCTATTTTCTTTATTAGTTCTAGCCCTGCAAATATTCCAATGTTAAGAAATTCTTAGTAATGCTTCATTTAATTCATGTGGAATATTATTTTATAATAATTATAGACATTTTCCACTAGTTTTTGACAGTATTGGTACTTATCCCGGTACATTAAGTTTAGCCTTAGTCCTTGAGAGTAGAAAAAACTAGAATCTTGCTATAGTGATTTAACCTTGGAATTTTCCTAATTCTCTCAGTGTTGTGGATTCCCATATTATTTTTATATGATAAATTCTCAGTCAGATAAAGGTTTGCCTAGCTTTAGTCAAAATGTGAGAATACTTAGTGTCAATCAGAAATGTTAGCTGATCAGTTTGACTACAAAATTTCTCGAGGTGTCAGTATTACCTCCCAGTTATCAGAATCAGATTCAGAATTCAGTTTATTGATCCACTAGGCAGTCATGAAACTTTAGATATAGTTCTGACTAGCCTTAGGACCCCAGTTTCAAACTTACATTTGTTCTTAGACGGTTACGACGCTTTTAAATATGCATCTCTGACCAGTCTAGAACCCAATTTCAGAATCTGATTCTATAAGACTCTCAGGGTGCTTTCAGATATGTATCCCTGACTAGTCTTGGGCCCTAGTTTCGAGCTATCAGCCTAGTGTTTAGTCTTACGATTATCCAATGGGAGTAGGACTTAGCACCTAGTGGATCGGGTTCCAACGCACCCAGGTTCCCAAAACTACACTGCTAGCGTAGGTTACAGTAATTATTGGCCTTCTTGGACCCACACTCTCATGATCACCTAGTTCATGCCTTTATTACCTAGCAAGGTATATTGGGTCCTACCGATGGGGTGTATACATCGGTCTCCACATCTAGATCACGTGGTTATATATAGGTTATNCCCTCTAATTAGTTCATTCCAGTTTAGTTCATATCAGTATTCCAGACTTAGAACATGCTTCGACCATCAGACAGGGTCTTCTAGACTACCTTAGTATTTCAGTTATTCAGTTCAGTAGCTTTTGTTGGTCATTGCATATCTTTCAGTTTAGCATTTCTTTTGTTATTTATTCCATTGTGTTATGTCCTCTCACTTACTCAGTACATTTAAATTACTGACTCATACTTTTATATTGTATCGTTTTATGATGCAGCTACAGGATCTTAATCTCAACTTCGTTAGCTGACCGCTCATCGAAGATCTTAGCTTTACTAGTTGGTGAGTCCTCATCCTTCCAGGATGGAGATTTATTTATTTCAGCTATATTTTCATTCCTTCCATTTAGATTTGGAGTTAGCTGGGAGCTTGTCCCAGGAACTCATCAGCCATAGTGGCTTTCAGTCTCAAATCGGTATTTCAGACTTGTAGTGTTGTTCTAATATTTTCAAATACTATGAATCATCTTTATTTCTTTCAATTATTTATATTTTCACTTTAAACTTCCACTGAATGTATTTCTATATTACTTAGAATGCCAGTGCATGATAGACCAGGGGTTGACTTGGGGTCACTTGTGACTTCAAGTACCGTGTTATGTCTAGGGTGTAAATTCGGGACGTGACACAAGCGCTAGTCCCCAGAAACGGTGCCATTTTTTATAACTCTCAAACTACACTCCTCATTTATAGTGAATGTAAGCAATTATTGTATCAAAACAAATAACTCGATGAGTGTCGAAGTCAAATTTTACAAGGACTGGAGAATGATCTGCATAAGAGTTGTTTTAGTGAATTGAATTGATTTGCATCAAAACAATACAAATGTAAATGTAAATTTGGGGAAAGTGAAGGCAAAATGTTGTGGACTCTAAAACTAGCTAATCAATAGAGCAAGATAACCAAAATTGAGAAACAATAATGAGCAAAGGCTGGAGGTATGGTGTAGATGGGATGTCAATCAAATAAGGATTTACTAGATAGTCAAATTATTACTAATATGTGTAAATAACCTTGGAAATAGATGGATCCCGATGTTCTTCAACCAATTGGGCTCCTTATCCCTGAGTTCTCTCGAATCTCAAGTCATAATTCAACTATTCCAATATGGTTTGGATTAGGGGTTGAGTTATTTCTAGCCATCAACCTCTTAAGGGATTATGATAATGGGTTTTGGCGATTTCTAGCCCAACCCCACATAATCAAATCCCAATCCACCATTAAATTCTCCCCTGTTACTTAATTATTCTTTTTCAAGCTAAAATCAAGTAAGAAAACAATACCCATATTTGCAACTATGAACAATTAACTATAATTTGAGGAGAATTCAATAGATTTACACTAATTTATAATAACAAGACAAATCTCGCAATACCCAATTAAATTAAACACCCATCATCACACACCTCTAGCTATAGATTTAGCTACTCATAATTGAGAAACACGAGCATATTCAATAATATACTCAATAATTTCTTCATTAGGAGTAAGCAAAATAAAACTCACAATATTTCTACAATAATAGTTATACCTTGATGAAGAAGAAGATGAAGATAAAAAAAAAATATTCTAATATTTCTTTCTCTCCAATGGAATTCTTCTCTCTCCAAAAGTAAGGGAATATTCAATGATCTATTCAGAGTACTTTCTTCTAGAATATATAGAAAAATAGGGCAAATATTTTCCTCTTTTCTAGGCTTTGATGATTTTGCCATGTTCAGGCGTGTCCTCACTAGTGATGGAACCAGCGATTCGCTAGTTGCTATCAACGGTCGTCGGTCATTCTCTTCTGCAATCCAGTGAAGTTCCAGGGACTTCGGCAGTTTGCCGATTGGCATCCGCAAGTCGCCGATCAATTTCATCATTGGTCCAGCCATTTCCAGCACCTGTCGGCGATGGAACCGGCGGATTGTCGGTTGCTGTCCACGGGCCGCTGATCGCAATTCCTCATCAAGCCAGTGGTTACCTGCGATTGACCGACATTTCGCTGGTGTCCTCAGGTGGAGCACTGGTTTTCGCCTGAATTACATCCTTTTTGCTCCAATTCATGCTCCTTTTATTCAAATCAGATACATGCACATAAAAAAAGGGCATAAAATCCAACTAAAAGACTTCAAAACTAAGCTAAATCTCATGCGTAAGAGCCTAATTAGTTGGTAAATTACCAACTCGTGACATACAAGAACACCTAATCAACCCATCGGTTTGAAAAGGGTATAGTGGCATTGCATGGTTGATAAATCCTCTAATAATTTCAACAAATTCTTCTCTCATGCCCCCACGATTTGCATTAATTCTATCATACATCCACAAATGATGATTCATCTATAAACTTATAGATATTTTAAATTACAT
>JACEIK010001647.1:68933-81905 GCA_018107945.1 Datura stramonium | reverse complement strand
AACTTAACTTGTAACAAAGTTTCAAACACAAATCTAACAATCAAACAAAATTTCAACTAAATCTAATAATCCTAATAATAACATTAACAACGAAATCTAACAATTTAACAATGAAATCTAACAATCTAACAAAGTTTCAACTAAACCTAATTAAAAATCCAATGCTTACTTGTAGAACTGATAACTAGGGTTTATCCAAATGACTAGTTCGTCCTTATTGGATGACTTTATCCAATCACCGCGTCAGGTCTCGTGAGCAATTTCAAACAAACTGTTATCAATATGTTCCAAATTTAACTATCTTGCGACCACAGCGCAAGTTAATACAATAATCATAAAGGCGAAAGCTTTGTTGTAATTCTCTTTTCCTAATCTCTACTTCTCTAGGTTCAAGAAAGTAAAGAATTCGGGCAAGTACTAACGTTGTACACCATTAATAAACGTTTAAAGATGAAGAGAATACAATACAAGCATTTAGCATTGGTTCTGAATTACTTTTGTGTAACCCTATTTCGTTAATTCACCATGGTTCCCACAATCCCTAGTTGTGGAGATTTTATTCTCTCATGGTTGTAAGATTATAATTTGCATTCATACATAAACACATAATTAAATACTTACAAAAATAATTGGAAGAAAACCAGATTTGAATACCAAAGAACAATCTCAAGAACAATGGATGAAATCAAGTGTTTGATCCTAAGAATTGCTCTCCAAAACTTTACACAAATTCACAAATAATGTTCTTCACACTCCTCTCCTACTTCGTTTCTATGTTATCTGACTAAAATAAAACACAAAAACTATTTATACAGATACTAGAAACCTTTTCCTAAGCTAACAGGGAATTTTCCATATTTGGCGTCGACTGTATCACGACTGAACCTACGACCCATAGCAGGATTGTACGGGGTCGTACCGACTTCTCATACTTCCTTGGCTGCTGCAGATTTTTCTAAGTGTTGGCAGGATGGTACAACTCATACCACAGTCCTACAAGTCGTACAATACATCTATGGTTTGGCCCTGAGAACTTTGACATCCTCTGCAGTTTCCCACAAGTGTTGTGGTACGGCTCGTACCTTCCCCCTATGACTCGTACTTCCTGTTGTATCTGAAGTCCAACCAAGTTTTGAATAATCTCTTAAGGTTCACCACAACTTATGGTATGGGTGGTATGTGGTAGCTAAGATCTGTGAGTCCACCCATACCAAGAGACTGCCTTTGTGCAAATTTCTCTGAACAATTCCACGACTTAAGTTATGGCTCATACTGAGAGTCATATATTGCCTTCCTCTTATTCCAGCCTTCTGACTTTCACCATGATTCTCAGTACGACTCGTACAATCAAGGTACGGCTCGTACTGAGGTTTGTACTTGACTGATTTTCTACATTTTTAGGTCTCATTTGCACAATTTTGCTCCAACACTTATTTTTCCTGAAATCAAAGTAAAAGTACCTCATATCCATATAAACATACCTAGGTCCATGCTATTTTCTTAGTTTTGAGCATCAAAAGTGTTTTAAACTCACAGCACATCAACAGCCTCAGCTTAAGACTTTTGCATGTCCTCAGGCAAACAAAACAAAAACTAAACACGACGCTTAACTAGAAAATAAACCTAAGATACTAAAACCAACAATCAACCAAAACTTGCACTATAAACTTAAACAGCTTTTGACCCTTCTTTCCGTGAACCAAATCAGCACATGCACATCAAGTAACCACAAAACATGATAAACAGGGATCAAGATATATCATCTAGCTATTAACAGATAGTCAAGTCATTACAAATGCTTTTCACACAGACCATTGGTAGAATTAAACACAAACCATGTACCTTCACAGCAATGAAGTCCCCCACTCACAGATATAGTAAAATATGAAATATGGGACTGAACAAGTAAGACTCTCACTCTCACAAAGAAGCTCCAAATACTGTATGTTGGATATCATAGGCTTGCCCTTATTTTCTCTACTTTGGTTTATCAAATAGTTAGGCTAGGATCACTATAAGACTTTCTTTGGCTTGTAATGTAGAATTTCGGACTAGGTATGGTAGAGATGAAATCTTTACAGTGACTAAATCCCTCCTTGGCACGACATACATGTGGCTTCATTTTTTATTTTTTACTTTTTCACCCTCTTTTTCTTTTTTCCACTTTTTCCTCCCTTTTCACCCTTTTTATGCACTTGTATGAGTGTGGTGTATTTTCAAATTTTTATGCATCTTTCTCTTTTTGTATTTTCTTTTTCTTTTGTCATACAACACCTCTTTCACCTTTTTCTTTTCTCTTCCTTTTTCACCTTCCCAATAATTATGCATCCCTACTCTAGCCACCCTCAACTTAGGCATTTTGCCTATGTTGAGGTTAACAATGTCCAAGGAGGGACCAGGGCCTAAACAGGTTCATTATAAAAATGAATACAGTTAATTGGTTAATCAAAGAAAAATGATTCATTTAAGGCTCAAAATAGGGATCAAGGGAATTATATCATTTTGATAGGGTCATTTAAGCTAAAAATGGGCTAAACAAAAACGGTTTATGATCCTTTCCTAACCAACCATCCTAAAAACTATGTAAAGACCAACCAGGCAAGTTCTAAATCCTCTACACAATATTGAACTAGGTGTCAGACCTCACTCATTCATAGTACATGTCTTGCATTCACTCTACCTGTCTGGTTTATATATGGCTAACAAAAACTATTCATGCTAATACATTAAATGGCATAAAAAGATCCACAGAAATCATGCTTTGCAATCACAAGTACACAGCTAATCATCAAAAAATTTTAAAATAGGGTCAATTTTTACAACTCCAAAATAGTGCAATTTTTTGGTTGCGTACTCCTAAGCTACTTTATAATTAAATAAAAATCACAAAAATAAAATCCTAAACATGTCGATTCTACTAGATAGCATGGCCGATGAAAAATAAATACAGCAAGAAAAAACTTCGGACGAATCAAAATTAAAAAAATTACAGTACACCCTCTCCCCTTTTTAAAAAACATGCTTCATCTCTGAAGCATAGAATGTAAAAATAGAAGGAAGGGAACATACCTGCGGTGCACTAACCGGTCCTGTCATCCTGCTGAGGAGATATCTCTGCTGCAATCGTGGCACTGGAGGTGGCTGGCGCACTCACTGGTGTATCAATAGGGGGAGTGGATACCCCCTCAGTAGTAACAGCTGTCTCTATGACCTCTGGAATCATCGGGGCTGAATGTGGCTTGCCCGAAGGGTCCTTACCACTCGCAAGCTCTGGTTGGCCCATGGTGGAACTACCTGCTCCTCTAGCTATTTCAAGCAACTCTGACTGATGCACGTAGTGAGTCTGCTGACTCTCCAATCTTTCCCGCTTGCGCTCTCTCTTCTCTCTCTTTTTCTTCTTCTTTGGGGTCTCCTCTCCAAAATCCTCAGAGACCCTCTTCTTCCCTTTCTCCTTGTCAACTCCTGTGAGCTCCCAATCAGCCGCCAGATCAAGCTCCTTCTCAATACCAGCATCGAGGTCAGGAAGAGTGGAGGCTGCTACAATTGTCGACTATCGTATTGACAGCTCGGCCACTTGACTCCGAAGAGCTCCCAACTCCTCACGGAGGCTTCTCGTGTCAGTCTGCTCAGCCATACACATGTTGAATCTAGTCCCAAAACCATCTAATCTGACGTGTAGGGCCTGTGCAGTTGTCTCAATCTCATCCTTTACCCAAGTCTTTACATTCTCCATCATCGACTAAACCTTCTTCTTAGCTACGATTAGTCTCTTGGACAACTTTTGGAGAAATTCCTGAGGCACTAGCATGTACTCAACTAGAGTCTAGCTTGGGAGGCTCATAGGTGATGTAGCGGAGGTGCTAGGAGCCTCATTTGAATGACTGGCATCTGTAGTTGGTGTCTCGCCCTGCTCCTATGAAGTGGGGGCATTCACCTGTGCGCCCCCAAATGTCCATGATAATGGGACTGTGGTAGGAAGTCGTGCCCGACTTACCGGGTTTATCTCATCCAGGATTAGGCCAATATCTGTGATTCTCTGTCCTCCGATCAAGTGCTCCTCACCACGATGCACCTTGATGCCCGCCTCTATACATAATCTGAATACGAGACTCGAGAATGGGATGGTAGTGCTCAATCCCATAGCCCGATCCCGCATCTCCTCTGCAATGACCCTCGGGATATTGATAGGGGTATATGGACATGATACAAGTCACCAAAGCTTCTCTGTCTGTGCGGAGGGTATTATCATTTATTGTCCGAGCTAACCGGTGGTGCACTAACGTCCAACAGGATTTTCCTATGAAGTTCAAAGAGTTCTTTGTGATCTTCTTGCGACTAGTGACCCATTCTGCCTCTTCTTTGTCCTCAACAATCACTCTGAACAACCATTGAATCTGCCTCCGCCTCTCATCAAAACCCAAATGCTTGATCTATTTAAAGGCCTCCACCCGATAGTCATATTCCAATGTAGCATGTGGTGGTATGAACTGGGGCCCATATAATATTCGAGCAATAGTGTGCTCAGATATATCAACCTCTCGGCCTCTAACCATGACGCTCTCAAGCTTGTACTGATCTTTCAACTTTTGTCCCTCTTTCGCTTTCTGCTCCAAGGTTGCCAAATAATTAGCGTAGAACTCCCTTACGATTTCTAAAGTCTATCGGTCCGGGGCTCTAGCCATCCAATAAAATCCATAGAAGCTAAATATCCTCTTCATCTCCTACACTTCGTTCAATGAATAAGTGAGGATTCGCGGCTCTTCTTGAATACTCTGCTAAGGTTTGTTCTTGGCGGTGAGAGCAATGCCCTGTTCATATATTTCCTGGGCTCCTGGGACTCTCCATCGAATGGTGTGGTTCTCCCTAGGTGGAGTCTTCTCCTTCTCGGCATTGGGTGCCTCCTCCTCAGATCCAGACTCACTGCTTGCATCTCCAGATTGGGCCTCCTCAAACCCCTCTTCTTCATTAGAGACGCTTCTGGACTCTTGGCCTCTTTCCTCTACTCCCTCCTCAGACTGGGGAGCACTAGCAGAATGTGGCAATGGCCGCCAAGGCCTAGGCTTTAGCCTTCTCCCTAGGGTTTCGGGTCCCATTAGTATCAGATTTATCAACCTGGTATTCCTCTAATTAACCACTAGGGGAATTTCCCACTTGTTCGAATTTAGAGGTCTCATCAATCAATATCCTCCAAGAAGTTGCCTTGGATGCTTTTTGTTTCTGCATCACTGTACTTGTGGAGAAAAAGGGTTAGAATTCCAAATCTGAGAAAAAGAAAGAAAGAAAAAAGTCCTCTATAATTTATCATGGGTCTATAGTACGGGTCGTACCTTGGAGGTACGATTCATATTGAGACTCATAATATCTCAAGTCAATGTTATGCCTCTGAGGTATAACTCATACCATGAAGGTATGGTCCGATTAATACTAAGACTCATAATATCTCAAGTCAATGTTACGCCTCTGAGGTATAACTCATACCATGAAGGTATGGTCCGTACCATGAGTTTTATGAGGATGCCCCTTTAAAACAAATATTTTGTATTTTTCCACGACTCATGGTATGACCCGTAAGTCGATTCCATGAGTCATAGGAAGGATCGCATTGTCACTTATGGACTTGACCCTTTTCAGATTCTTGGTATGATTTCCAGGTATGATTCGTAGTAGGATACCACGAGCCGTACTAGGATTCGTACCTCATGATTATTAGAATTTTGGCTTGGGACAGTCCCAACGAGCCATCCTACGAGTCGTAGGAAGGCTTGTGAAGCCTGTCCCTGCCTTATTTTTTGATTCAGTGTAGGAGATTTCAATTTAGTGTTGGATACTCAGAATTCCCCAAGTCCAGGCATGTATTTATAATGTTTTACAATTACCCATTCCTCTCCTTTTTAATCACAACCCATAACTCAAGTTTAACAGTTTGTTGCACGATTACGAGTTACATCCCTTACCCAGTCGCATACCAACTTGTTCACATCCCTGTTCATTGTCCTTTTTTAATTTTTTAAAGCATTGATAGGACTCTCAGGGACTAAGTAGGTTTTCTTCAAGCACAACAAGTTATTATTATAAAATTCAACAAATACACTTACTTGAATGTTGCTTACTTCGACTGGCAATCACAAGTAGGGTTGGGATTTGGTATTCTCAGTGTAATCTGAGCAAGAACTTGCTCAATAGATCTTTGACTTTGAGTTACGGCTGTGAGAGATTCATGAGTTATGGTCGTGACTTCGATTCTGAGTGTGTTGGAGAAAGGTTCGGTGTGTTTGAGTTTAAATAGGTTATAGGGAAGATTTGAAAATTCTGGGCCGAGAGGTTGAGAAACTTGTCTGTGGACCTACGAGCACATCTTATGACTCATACTATGGGGGTATAATTCGTACTGTGACTCGTAGGTCTTTCTTATGTTGAGGTCCATGCCTTGTATAGTTTATAACCACAGTGAGTACTACGACCCGTACAATGAAGTTACGATTCATAGGACCAACCGTACCCTGAACTTATGCATTGAAATACATCTCTTCTTCTCGCCATGACTTATGCTACAGCCCGTATAATCCTCTTACGAGTCGTACTGAGAACTGTAGCACCTGCCTGTTTAGCAATTCTTCTGCCACTTGTTTTTGTTTCCCCTGCACACTGAACACACATAAGTTAATAAACTTGGGTTGCCTCCCAAGAAGCGCTTGATTTAATGTCACAGCACGACGCAGGTGGTTCAGTTACTCAGAATTCACCAAACCACCACTTGGTTTGCCTCCCAAGAAGCACCTGATTTAGCGTCGTGGCACGACGTAAGTCTCTTGACTACTCAGACTTCATCAAGGAACTCGGATTCATTCTCTATTACTGAGACAACTCTGTACTCCTTCAGTTGCTTCGTTGACCGATAGATATTGAAGGTGACCTCTTCTTTGTTTAGTATAAACTTTAACTGGCCAGCCTCCACATCTACTAAGGCTCTCCCAGTGGCAAGGAATGATTGCCTCAAAATGATGAGGACATCAAAATCAACCTCGCAATCAAGGATAACGACGTACGCTGGGAATATGAATCTATCAACTTTAACAAGAACATCAAATAGGATCCCCACAGGCTTCTTCACAATTCTGTCAGCTATCAGTAGCCGCATAGCAGTCGGTGTGGGGGCTCACAAGCCCAGTTGCTTAAACACAGCTAACGACATTAGATTGATGCTTTCTCCCAGATAGTAGAGTGCCCTTGTGAACTCAACATCACCAATTGTACATGGAATAGTGAAGGCACCTGGATCTTCCTTCTTCTAGGCAAGGACCCCTGAGGCTATATCACTACAATGATGCACATTATCCACAAGCTCATAGCTCACGGACATTTTTTCGTGACAAGGTCCTTCATAAACTTGGCATATCCTGGCATCTGTTCCAATGCATCGACCAATGGTATGTTTACATAAAACTATTTGAGCACTAACAGGAAATTTGAAACTTACAATTCTCCGCCTTCTTCTTCGTTCTTTGAGAAAACGGTAGCAGTGGTCGTGGAATAGCTTTTTAAATTTGTGTAGCTCCTTGTTTCTCTCCTTGTTCAGCTTCAGGCCCCTTTTCAACACTTGGAACCTCAGTCAACTCAGAATCCTCATTATGCTCCTTCTCAGCAACATCTTCTTTATCGTCAATCACACTTTCTTTCTTCCTTTCAACTACAACCGACAGAGGGGGATCAAGGTGGTCTTTCTATTCCTAGTCATCATAGCCATGCAGTGACCATCATTTTTTGGATTTTGGACTGTGTTCTAGGTAGTGTACCTTTTTGCCTAGGATTCATGGATGCTGATAGTTTCCCTAGTTGTTGTTCGATCTGCTTGATAGTCGTAGCATGTGACTCCACTCTCTGACCCATGCTCGATATATCATTACGGATGTCTTTCAGCTGATCATCTATGGATCACACCTTCTTTAGCATCGCAACCATCATTCTCTCTAACTTTAACTATCCAGCCTCCCCCTCACGTGCATTAGGAGGCACGTATAATCCTACTCGGTCGTTGCGGTAACCGTCATTCCTTCTCCAATCTCCCTCGCGCTCATGACCTCGGGTTCTGTCTCTGTACCTATTCCGGTTGTAATTGTCTCTGTATTGGTTCCGACCTTGGTTCCCAGAACCTTGGTGCCAAGTGTCTTGTCCAGACCCTTGGGCGTTGGCTTGGAAACCACCACCTAGTTGTCCAAGAAGTTTGCCTCCTCCTCGGAATCTGAGTGGTCAGGCCCTGGTTCTTGTCCCTGTGTCCCCACTGCATTACTTTTCTGGCTCCAGCTCCGATGATATGCTTAGTGAGAAAGTCCAATGATGTGCGTATATAAGCTAATTATTGGTCACGTTCTTATTCTTTCCTTCATTAGTCTGCAGTCAAACCAACTGCATATGTACCAGTCGCTGCTTCTGCTTCCTAGGTGTGCCATGCTCTGTTTGTTTTGGTTACTCTATCTAGAATTGTGGCAGCTTGCTCCTAGGTGTGGCTCATCAGTGCTCCTCCCGCCACTGTGTCTGCTACTACTTTTGTACTATTGTTCAAGGATCTATAGAAAATCTCCAATAGACTGTCATTAGGAATTTTGTGGTTCGGGCACTTGGTCAACTTCTTCTTAAACCTTAACCAAGTTTCATGAAGTGCCTCAGTCTTCAGTTGTCAGAAATAATAGACTTCATCTTTAAGTTGTAGCATCCTGGAGGGTGGAAAGAATCTCTCTAGAGAACTTTGATTGAGCTCCCTCCAGTTAGTAATGGAGTCTTTTGGCAACTCCGATAACCATAAAGTGACTTCCCCAGACAGAGAAAAGGGGAAGAGTCTTAGCCTTATAACATCTTGGCTGACTCCGGGCAACCTATACGCCTTGCATATTCCCACAAAGTTCATCAGCTGCAGGTTGGCATCATCAGTTGTGTGACTATTAAACACCCCTTTCATGTTTAATAATTATATCATGGTTCTAGTGATGTCAAATTTTTCCCCAGCAAGCAATGGTGGTGGTACAATAGCTCTGATTGACCCGATTTCATCAATGTCTGGGTCATCCTCATTGAATAATTGAGGGGCATATCTTTGACCTCTATTGCCCCTTCCATGGCGACGAGCGTTAACAACCTCATCTCGAGCATCCTATGCATCCTAAAGAGCAGCTTGCCAAGCTAGCTTGACTTGCCTAGCTTCTTCAGCAATACGGGCATCTCTCTGCTCTTAGTTCTCCATTATTCGCAGTTTCTTTCAAGTTCGAGATCCAAAGGAATAAGGGGGTTTCCAATCCGACAAATACTTGTCATTCACCGAGCGACAACCTGTGGATATCCAAAAACAAAAAGAAAACATAATTCAGGAAATAATAACCAAAAGTCAAATACAAGCAATTAATCTAATCTTAGCCATATTCCCCCGCAGTGGCACCACTTTTTAATAATGCTCAAACTCACACTTTCTGGAAAAGTATGAAGCGGGTGTTGTCAATAAAGAACCAACAAAGAGGTTGGGGTTGAACCCACAGGGAATAGGGTAAGATCTAGACTAATGCTAGTAATTGAACTTGTTGGTGAGTTATCTCCAGATTTGGGGGTTTCAAAGAAAACAATATTAAAACAAGATTATAATTGTGATTGATATCAAGATTTGCAAATAACTAGGGTAAGTAATCTCCATGAGTTCATAACTACTCCGGATATACATACGTGATCAATCTCAATGCTTACTTGTAGAACTGATAACTAGGGTTTATCCAAACGACTGGTTCGTCCCTATTGGATGACTTCACTCAATCACCGGGTCAGGTCTCATGAGTGATCTCAAACTAACCATTATCAATATATTTCAAATTTAACTATCTTGCGACCATAGCTCAAGTTAATACAATGATCATAAAGACAAAGACTTTGTTGTAATTCTCTTTTCCTATCTCTACTTCTCTAGGTTCAAGTAAGTAAAGAATTCAGGCAAGTCCTAATGTTGTACACCGTTATGAAACGTTTAAAGACGAAGAGAATACAATACAAGCATTTAGCATTAATTTTGAATCACTTTTGTGTAATCCTATTTCATTAATCCACCATAGTTCCTACAACCCCTAGTTGTGGAGATTTTAGCCTCTCATGATTGTAAGAATATAATTTGCATTCATTGACAAATACATAATTAAATAATTATAAAAATAATTGAAAGAAAACCAAATCTGAATATAAAAGAACAATGTCAAGAACAATGGATGAAATCAAGAGTTTGATCCTAAGAATTGCTCTCTAAAACTTGATACAAATTCACAAATAATATTCTTCACACGCCTCTCCTACTTCATTTCTATGTTATCTGACTAAAATAAAGCATAAAAGCTATTTATACAGACATTAGAAACCTTTTCCCAAGCTAACAGGAAATTTTTCATATATGGCGCCAACTATATCACGACTGAACCTATGACCCATAGCAGGATTGTACGGGTCGTACCTACTTCTTATACTTCCTTGGCTGTTACAAATTTTTCTAAGTGTTGGCAGGCTGGTACGACTCATACCACAGTCCTACGATTCATACGATGCATTTGTGATTTGGCCCTGATTTCCACGACTGTTGTGGTACACCTCGTACTGTCCTCCTACAACTCGTACTACATGTTGTATCTAAAGTTCTGCCAAGTTTTGAATAATCTCCTGAAGTTCACCACGGCTCATGGTACGGGTCATATGTGGTTGCTACGATCTGTGAGTTCACCCATACCAAGAGACTGCCTTTGTGCGAATTTCTCTGAACAATTCCACAACTCAAGTTACGGCTCATACTGAGAGTCGTATGTTTTCTTCCTCTGATTCTAGCCTTCTGACTTTCACCACGATTCTCAGTACGGCTCGTACTGAGAATTGTACTTGGCTGATTTTCTGCATTTTTAGGCCTCTTTTGCATATTTTTGCTCCAACACTTATTTTCTCTGAAATCAAAGTAAAAGTTCCTCATATCTATATAAACATACCTAAGTCCATGCTATTTTCTCAGTTTTAAGTGTCGAAAGTGTTGTAAATTCACAGCACATCAGCATGCTAATCCAGTCTCAGTCAGTAATTAGCCTTTTCGGTATCTTTCAGTAAGTCAGCTGATCAGTTTGACAATAGTAAGTTCTTGAGGAGTTCAGTAATACTCCCTAGCTTCAGTTATCAGATTGTTCCTTAGACGGTTAGGATGCTTCTATATAAGTAACTCTAGCCAGTCTTAGAACACTAGCTTTCAGTTATCAGGTCCTTCAGACTCTTAGGTTACTTCCAGATAAGTATTCCTTACTTAGTCTAGGGCATCAGTTTTGAGCTATCAGTTCAGTAGCCAAGTTAGGACTATCCAGTAGGAGTAGGACTTAGCATTGAGAGGGTCGGGGTTCAACCCAGGTTCCTAGAACTACATTGCCACCGTAGGTTTTAGCCCTAACGGGCCTCAGACTTGTGATCACCCAGCTCATCCACTATACCTTGACAAGGTACACTGGGCTCTCACCTGTGGGGTGTATACATTGGACACCACGTCTAGCTCACGTGGTTATATGTCGGTTATAGACTCTTCCACTTGTCAATACAGTTCAGCTTAGTCTTAGTTTAGCTAAGTTCAGTCACTCAACTTCAGGACATGTTTATGACCGTCAATCAGGGTCTATATTGACCTTATCACAGTTATAGCTCAGCTTCTATCAGTACTGAGTATCAGTTGGTCATTTTATGTTATTTTAGTTCAGCTACTTATTTCCGTGCTTTATGTATATCTCACTCACTCAGTATATTAAAGTACTAATGCATACTTTCTATGTTGTATCGTATTATCATATAGGTGCAGGTCCTCAATCTCAGCATCGTTAGTAATTTCCTTCGATGATTTCAACAGCAGCGTTATTGGTGAGTCCTCACCTTCTGAGGACGAGAGTTACTTTATTCAGTTCAGTTCTTTTAGTCAGACTTTAGAGCTAGCTAGGGACTTGTCCAAGCAACTCACCAGTTAGTAGTTGGCTTTCAGACACAGTTGTTCAGAATTCTTTTCAGTTATGTTTACTCTTTTCAAAATAGTATTACTCGGATAATTATTTTTACATAGCTTCCGCTTATGTTTACTTAATTTACTAGTGTGATGTTAGATCATGAGTTAGCTTGGGGTCACTTGTGGCACCATGTATTGTATCTCGTCCAGAGTCTAGACTCGGGTCGTGACATACAAGATAGTTTCTAATAAGTTATAAAGTAAACCTTTACTTGAGTTTTTTCTTCATTAATTGAGAATAGGTGAGTTTCAATAAAGTCTATTCATAAGTGATCATTTGAGTTAGTATTACTGTTTCTTTTGAAATGTGTCTTGATTACTGTGACTTGTTGAAAGTACTTAAAATTTTATTTTTATTTATTTGGGAACTTGAGTCTTAACTGGTCTTTAGGGTGTACTAATATTTTAATTGATGTTATTAAAAATGAAAGTAATTGGAGAGGTTCTACCTATCTAAGGATAGTTAACATTCTTCTCTAGTTTTGAAAATTATTACTCTTGAAAGGTTCTACCTATCTAAGGATAGTTAACATTCTTCTCTAGTTTTGAAAATTATTACTCTTGAAAACTATCTTCAACTGCTACATAAATTGCTTCTAGAGTTTTTTGATTTTATCTTTCTTTTAAACTGACTAGTAGAAAGTGTCCAGAATAATGTTAACTATGTTGCAAGTATCTTGCCTCATTCAGTAGTATCTATAATCCTTATTAGTTTTTTTCAAATTCATATCTTAATGAGTTTAGTTGAGCAAGTCTGAAATTATAAAGGTTTATTAATGTGGTTGTGTATTTCTTTTAATTTTTTTGAAGTGCAAAAGTAATCCAATATTTTGTGTTCTAAGTATGTAAAATAGTGCAATAGATCATGCTTGTTCATTTCTTTTTAAATGTTTACTGTCCTCTTGGTTTCTTTATACACACACACACAATATATA
>JACEIK010001647.1:46718-65919 GCA_018107945.1 Datura stramonium | reverse complement strand
ATATAAATAAAAATAAATTAAAAAATGTCATAACATTGAGAAAAATAAATAAGTGAGATACATAATTAAGAGAATGTAATTAATAAATAATTTTTAAATTTTCTAAATCATATAAATAAAAAGAAAATAAGAAAAATGTCATAAAATTGAGATAAATAAATAAATGTCATTCTTGACTTTAGAGGCATGTCACATCACCTCTTCTAAGTGTGTGTGTGTGTGTGTATATATACACAGAAAAAAATGATTGCTAGCCACGACCTTTTGTTTTAACTGGTCGGCATTTTTCATATTAGGTTATGAGATGTCAAATTTATTTATTTATGACACTTTAGGAAAAAATACTCAATGAAGCGTTTAACTGTAAAAATAGAGTTTTTGATAAGAAAATAAAATAAAAAAATCAAAAGAATTGAAATAAAAGGAAAAAAATTGTGTAACGATCCGGATGTCATTACAGGATGGTTAAGGGACTAGAACACTGAAAACAAGCTAGGGAAGGAATAGAAGGTGTTGCGAAATTTTCTAATTGTAGAACTGGTGGGTTTTGAGTAGCTACTGGTCTGACCGCTGCAATAGTGCATTTCCTGCTACAGCGAGACATGGTAGCGGTTGGAGTCCCGCCGTGGAGAATTTGGGGAGTAACCAATGGAATCACCGCAGCGACACTATGACTACTGTAGCGGATCCCCTGCAACGGAAATGTGACCGTTGCAGCGGATGACGAGGATCATAAAGTGGGTTTTAAGTGAAAATTACGGGGTTTTACCCCATTACTCTAAAAAAGCACGGTCACAAGGTCTAGAGAACGGAAAAACTCTCCAGGGCAGTGAACTCTTCACCCAAGGTAAGATTTCTGATCTTCTATCTCTACAATGAGTATTGTTAATCCTAGATTCTTCGTAGACCTTTAATGGTGGAATTTTAAAATGAAGAAGATCCTAGATAGTTAAGCTAGGGCTGAATTATGGAAAGATTATGGTGTGTTTAGACTGGATAATTAAGAGTATTGATCACTCCCCAGGGATTATTGTTGAGAACAAGGATTATGCAAGATTGGGACCTAGAATTTAGTAGAATTGGGTTCACTTTTGAAAGTGCCCTAAAGGGGGAGGGTTTGATCTTCTAAAACTCTTAATTCGTAGAGAGAGTAATGAATTACTCTTTGTTTTGTTGTAAATTATGAGCATTTCAAAGCTGTGAGAAAGGGCAAGCCTCTGGTGGAGTAAATGACTCTTCGTATCCGAAATCGAGGTAGGTTATGGTTAGAAGGTTAGGACTTGTGTAATGCCTGGTATGCTTATGTAATGATCTTATTTGATTGGTCCTCAGACATTATTTGTTACGAGCATTTTATGTGAATAAATGGGAAATATCTTGTTGATATGGAATGAATATAATCTGTTGTTGAGATCATGTAAAAGTGTGTAGTGAACCTTCTTTTATGAATTTATTATGTGAATTGAGTTTTGTATTTGATAAAGTGTGGGAGTGGAGAATAGACTCCGATGATTTGATATGTATATATTTTTACATTTATGAAATACACTTTGTTGCTGTTAATGGATTAAAATGGATAAAATAGTACTATTTCTGAAATGAGAGGCTCGAGCCCGAGGAGAGTATCCAGGAAAGTGATGTTATTATTGAGTGGCTCGTGTCCGAGGGGAGCATCCGAACCAGCATATGAGGGGGAGAGGGTACCATGCCGGTATAGTACATGGATTTCTAGAGTCTCTTGTAGGTCATGATTGGAAGAGCAGAAATAAGATCCTCCGACATTTGTGTACACTGATTGTATGGTTGAGTGTTTATGATGAGACGGCGAAGGCGTGTGCCCGTCATGTCATCTTTGGTTTTCATGTTATGTACATTACATTATGTTGTGTTGTCATTATATGCAAACGAAGTGTATGAATAATGTGCTAAGAGGTTGTGTTGATTACGGTTATGTTATGTGATGTTTATAATGAAGAACATGTCTCTAGTTCTAAGTGTGACTTGTCACAATATTGGAACTTGATGAGGGGATTTTTCTATGATTACCTGTTGAACTCATAAGTGATACTTGGTGATGTTAATTGTTGTCCCTAAGTGTGTGTTATCTGAGAGATTTGGTGAAATTTTGTGATTAATAAAACTGATGCGCTGAAGAACTAGGAAAGGGCAGCATAGTTGAGCTACTGCCTAACGCAGTACTGCTACATCGGAACCATTTCAACTGTCGTGAAGAACGTTGTAGCGGTCAAGTGACCGCTATAGTGAACGACCTAATCCAGTGAGAAGGCCGGCTGTTCCCTAAGTAGAGCTAGAGTGTCTGAAACTGTGTTGTATGTTCTTTTTATGTTGAAGACTTGTCTTGTATTGTTATTATTTAGGATTGGCTGATGATTCCTATCAGTACCGTATTTTGTACTGACCCTGCACCTGCACTTCTTTTCTAAGTGCATAATTCGATCCAAGAAGCTTCCCTCATCCCACCTTTAGTTGAGGAAGTCGATCTAAGAGGTGAGTGGTGCAAGATGGGCTAATTTACTCTCTTTTAGAAGACGTCCTTCATTCAGACATTGCATCTTCTTCCTTTTTAGTTTGTTGTTATTTTGGCTAAACAATTCTAGAACTGTAGTTAGACGTTGAAATGCAATGACTATCAGGTCTTGGGAGTATTGTTGTTTCATTATAAGTTTTATTCTTTTACGATTATTCTATGTCGCGTTTAGAATCTGGTAATTCGTTGGTTCGCCCACCAAGGGATTAGTGTGGGTGCTAATCACAACCATTTGGATAGTGACAAAGTTGGTATCAGACCACTAGGTTCGTTGATCTCATTGCACTAAGAAAGGTCTAGTAGAGTCTCACGGATTGGTGCGGAGACGTCCGTAACTTATCTTCAAGAGGCTGCAGGACTTTAGGAAAATTCCTTTCTTCTTTCCTCTCATGTGTTTACTTGATTCTAACTGGTATCTAGTGATCCAAATTGGTATCTAATGACTTTCTTTTCTTTCTTTCCCGAATGATAGGAACACGCGCCAACGACAATAGAGACGCAACACCCGAGCCAGCAGTGGCAGCCGCAGTTTGCGGTAGAGGAAGGAACAGAGGTTGTGGATGGAGACCCGCTGCTGCTAGAGAAGGGGCTCGTGCTCCTTCTCCAGTTAGGGAGCGGTCTGCATCTCCCATGCCACCAGCAGTAAAGGAGCAGGTGGCTGTAAGGTCAAGGTTTCGACGCAGGGAGAAGCTCCTACTGCGCCAGCATCTTATGAGGTTCTAGCTCAGGTTCTCAACCTTATGAGTGAGCTTGTAGGCACTGGGGTAGCATCAACAACTCCAGCGAGGCAGCAACAAGGGATACAATATACAAATGTTATGGCTTTGTGAATTGATGATATGT
Source organism: Datura stramonium (assembly GCA_018107945.1). Taxonomy (NCBI): domain Eukaryota; kingdom Viridiplantae; phylum Streptophyta; class Magnoliopsida; order Solanales; family Solanaceae; genus Datura; species Datura stramonium. The sequence continues at coordinate 62,528 of JACEIK010001647.1, read as the reverse complement.
CTGAAGTTTTGATGTTTCCATGGCCGGTAGTGGGACTGGTGATGACCGGGAGGAGCATGACCTGTTCTGGAGGTTCACCAAGATGAAACCTCCCACTTTCTATGGCATAGAGGCAAATGATGCCTACGAGTTCATTATCGACTGCCATGAGAGGCTCCACAAGATGGGGGCGGTAGAGAAATACGGAGTGGAGTTTGTGACCTTTCAGTTGATGGGGGATGCTAAGCTCTGGTGGAGAGCTTTTGCGGAGCGCAGACCAGCGGGGTCACCCCGTTGACTTGGACCTAGTTCTACTCCACGTTTCTAGAGAAATATGTTTCCCGCACTTTAAGGGACAGGAGATGGGATGAGTTCACCACAATTGAGCAGGGGAGCTCATTTGTTGTTTTATACAAGGCTCGATTTCATTCACTGTCCAAGTATGCTCTACCCTTACTGCCCACTGAGGAGGAGAGGATCAGACGGTTTGTTAAATGCCTGAATATGGGTCTCCAGGTATCAGCTCTACAAATGATCTCATTAGGTAAGACCTTTGAGGTGGCAGAGTATGTGAAGTTAGTTGAAGGGGTTAGATAGGAGGGTTATGCAAGGAATACCAAGAAGAAGGCTCAGAGAGTGGATTCTTTCAGTGGTTCTTATAAGAATGTTTTGAAACTGTAGGGTTTCTCTAGGTGCCCTATTCAGTCCGTCATGCAGGTGTAATCTGGAGTTCCGCCAGGAATAGCTCTGTGATCGTCAGGTGAAGTCGGGGGTACACAAATGGTTCGTACTGATTTCGTAGCCCATCCTATTTCTCCTATTCCGTCTCAGAGGACCGTTATTGAGAAGGTCTATTATGAGTGTGGTGAGTATGGACACATCCGCAGATGATGCCCTAGGTTCGGACAGGGCGGGCAGATTGTCCTTCACCCAGCTCCTCGAGCTCCATCCCCTGCCAGGAGAGAAGGTAGTGCATTCAGTCTGGATCGTCCAAAAATGGAACGAGGTGGTCAGCCAGCCATTAGGGGTGGTGTTCAGCAAGGTAGAAGACGTGCTCAGGTGGGTAGAGGTGGCACCCAGGCAAGTAGGGGGTGGCACAGCCCAATTAGAGTGGTACTCAGGCGGGTAATTAGGCCCATTTTTTATTTTTTTTCCTGGTAGAACAAAGGAAGAGGCTTCAAATGTTGTCATTACAGGTACTATCCTTGTCTGTGACCGAGTGGCTATGGCATTGTTTGATCCGAGTTCTACTTTTCTTATGCGTCCACTTACTTTGCTTCGGGATTAAAACTCGTTTTTGATGTGCTTGTTGTCCCTATTCATGTGTATACTCCTATTGGGGACTCTATGGTGGTTGATAGAGTCTATTGTGCATGTTCTGTGGATTTCATGGGTTGTGACACTCAGGATGATTTAGTAATCATAGACATGGTTTATTTTGATGTGATTTTGAGAATGAGCTGGTTGTTCCCTTACCATGCCATTCTAGATTATTATGCTAAGACTGTCACTATATCGGGTCCAGAGTCATCTAGGTTGGAGTTGAAAGGAAATTGTAGTTGTGCTCCTAAGAAACTTATTTCTTATATTTGTGCCCGTAAGTTGATAGAGCCGGGTTGTTCAACATATCTGGCATATATTCGGGACACTAGTTTAGAGGGTCCTTCTATTGAGTCGATCCCAATTGTTTTGTGAGTTCTTAGATATGTTCCCTGTAGATTTTCCCACATGCCGTCGGACTGTGACATAGATTTATGTATAGACTTGGAGCCAGGTACCTGACCCATTTCTATTCCTCCATACCGATGACACCTACTAAGTTGCAAGGACTCAAGGAGCAGTTGTAGGAGTTTCTTAGTGAAGTATTAATTAGACCAAGTGTGTCGCCATGGGGTGCCCCGATTTTATTTGTAAAGAAGAAGGATGGTAGTATGCAGATGTGCACCGACTACTGCCTGTTGAACAAGGTAACTATTCGGAACAAGTACCCTCTTCCTCGAATAGATGACCTATTTGATCAGTTACAGGGGGAGGTTGTGCTTTCAAAGATTGACTTGAGGTTCGGTTACCATCAGTTGAAAATTTGGGCTGAGGATATTTCCAAAATAGCCTTCTAGACTAGGTATGGGATTATGAGTTTCTGGTCATGTCATTTAGACTCACTAATTCCCCAGCTGCATTCATGAGCTTGATAAACGGTATTTTCAAACCTTACCTAGATTCCTTTGTTATTGTATTTATTGACGATATCTTGGTGTATTCTAAGACCAAGCAGGAGAATGAAAATCATCTAAGGATTGTGCTGGGATTACTGAAGGAGAAGCAGTTGTACGCTAAGTTCACCAAGTATGAGTTTTGGTTGGAATTAGTGTCCTTTCTGGGGCATATGGTTTTCAAGTAGGGAATTCGAGTTGATCCACAGAAGGTGGAGGCAGTCAGAAGCTGGGTGATACCAACTAATGTGACGGAGATTAAGAGTTTTGTGGGGCTGGCCAGTTAATACCGTCAGTTCGTGAAGGATTTCGCCTCTATTGCTTTGTCATTGACCAAGTTGACACAAAAAGATGTACCTTTTCAATGGTCGGAGGAATGCAAAGCAAGTTTCCAGAAACTCAAGACTCTGTTAACCACATCACCTATTCTGGTGTTACCCGCTGAAGGTAAAGACTTTATTGTCTATTGTGATGTCTCACGGTCTGGGTTGGGTGTTGTGTTAATATAGGAAGGACAGGTTATTACGTATGCCTCGAGACAGTTGAAGATGCATGAAAAGAATTACCCCGTGCACGACCTGGAGTTAGCAGCAGTGGTGTTTGCCCTGAAAATTTGGAGGCACTATTTGTATGGAGCTTGATGTGAGGTGTTTATGAATCACCACATCTTGCAATATGTATTCTCCTAGAAAGATATCAAATTGAGGTAGAGGATATGGATGGAGGTTCTTAAGAATTATGATATCACTATCCTGTACCATCCAGGGAAGGCCAATGTTGTGGTGGATGCATTGAGCCGGAAGACGGTGAGCATGGGCAGTTTAGCTTGCTTGGAAGTTACTCAGTGGCGATGGCCAGGGAAGTCCAGACTTTAGCAAACAACTTGGTGAGGTTGTCGCTCACAGAAACCGGTGGGGTACTAGCCAACATGGAGGCCAAATCCTTATTGCTAGAGGAAATCAAAGCCAGACAGTTTGAAGATGAAAAACTGGGTAAGATTAGTGATAAAATTCTGCGGGGAGAAGCCAAAGAAGTCACCTTAGATGATGAAGGGTTCTTGAGAATAAAGGGTAGGGTGTGTGTTCTCCGAGTTGGTGAGCTAATTAAAACTCATTTGGCAAAAGCTCATAACTCGAGGTACTTCATTCACCCCGGAGTCACCAAGATGTACTACGATATGAAACAAAACTGTTGGTGGGATAGGATGAAGAGGGATATTTTAGACTACGTTGCTCAGTGTTTGAATTGTCAGCAGGTGAAGTATGAGCGCCAAAAGCCTAGAGGAGTACTTTAGAGAATGCCTATCCCTGAGTGGAAATGGGAGAGAATAACTTATGGATTTTGTGGTTGGTATTCCCAAGACTCTGGGGAAATTTGACTCAATTTGGGTCATAGTGGACAGATTGACCAAGTCTACTCATTTCTTGCCAGTCAAGGTGGCTTACAATGCCGATAAACTAGCTAAGATGTACGTGAAGGAGGTAATTCAGTTGTATGGAGTGCCTATTTCAATTGTATCAGACAAGGGCACTCAGTTCACTTCCCATTTCTAGAGGACCTTGTAGATTGAGTACGAGGTTGGACTTGAGCACGAGGTTGGAATTGAGCATAGCCTTTCATCCTCAGATAGACAGACAACCAGAACGGACTATCCAGGTATTGGAGGACATGATCTGGGAATGTGTAATATACTTTGGGAACATTGGGAAAAATTCTTGACCTTGGCAGAGTTTGCCTATAACAATAGCTATCACTCGAGCATTGGCATGGCGTTATTTGAAGTTTTGTACGGGAGAAAGTGCAGGTCTCCAATTGGGTGGTTTGATGCATTTGAAGTGAGGCACTGGAAAACTAATTTGTTAAAGGAGTCCTTGAAAAAAGTTTGAATAATTTAGGACCACTTAGTAGCTACTCAGAGTAGGCAGAAGAAGTACGCAGACAAGAAAGTAAGGGACATGGAGTTCACGGAAAGGGAGCAAGTGTTGCTCAAGGTGTCCCCTATGAAGGGGGTGATGAGGTTCGAAAAGTGGGGCAAGATTATCTCGAGGTATATTGGCCCATTTGAAATACTTTGGCGTGTAGGAGAAGTGGCTTATGAGCTGGCTTTGCCTCTAGGATTGTCTGGAGTGCATCTGACATTCCATATGTCAATGCTGAAAAAGTATAATGGGGATGGAACGTATATCATCAAGTGGGACTCGATGTTTCTAAATGAGAACCTATCATTTGAGGAGGAGACGATGGAGATATTGGCTAGAGTTCGAAAGCTGAGGTCCAAAGAGATTCCAAAAGTGAAGGTCCAGTGGAAGAATCATCTGGTTGAGGAAGCCACTCGGAAGACCGAGGCTGATGTACGGGTCAAGTATCCCTAACAGTTCGTGGAATCCAATAAGTACTTTTTCCTTTCTTTGTATAGACTATTCGGGGATGAACAGTGTTTTAATTGATATCTGATGTAGTGATCCGGACATTGTTACGGGATGGTTAAGGTCCTAGAACACTGGAAACAGGCTAGGGAAGGAATAGAAGGTGCTGTGAAATTTTCTAAGTATAGAACTGGTGGGTTTTGAGTAGCTATTGGTTCGGAGGACCGCTGCAGTGGTGCATTTCTCGCTGTAGTGAGACCATTGTAGCGGCCGGAGTCCTGCCGTGGAGAATTTGGGGAGTAACCGTTGGAATCGCTGCAGCGACAATATGGCTGCTATAGCGGGTCCGCTGCAGCCGAAATGTGACCGCTGCAGTAGACGACGGGATCAGAAAGTGGGTTTGAAGTGGAAATTACAGGGTTTTAGCCCATTACCCTCAAACACGATCAAAAGGTCTAGAGAATGAGAAAACTCTCCAGGGCAGTGAACTCTTCACCCAAGTTAAGATTTTCGATCTTCTATCTCTACAATGAGTATTGTTAATCCTAGATTCCTTGTAGAACTTTAATGGTGGAATTTTGGAATGGAGTAGACCCTAGATAGTTAGGCTAGGACTGAATTATGGGAAGCTTATGGTATGTTTAGACCGGATAATTAGGAGTACTGATCACTCCCCTAGGATTATTAATGAGAATAAGGATTGTGTAAGATTGGGACCTAAAACTTAGTAGAATTGGGGTTCACTTTCGAAAGTGCCCTGAAGGGGGAAGGTTTGATCTTCTAAAACCCTTAATTTGAAGAGAGAGTAATGAATCACTTTTTATTTTGTTGTAGATTATGAGCATTCCAAAGCTGTGAGAAAGGGCAAGGCTCTGATGGAGTAATTGACTCTTCATGTCCAAAATCGAGGTATGTCATGATTAGAGAGTTAGACCCTGCGTAATGCCTGATATGCTTATATAATGATCATATTTGATTGTTCCTCGAACATTATTTGTTACGAGAATTTTATGTGAATAAATGGGAAATATCTTATTGATATGAGATGAATATAATCCGTTGTTGAGCTCATGTGAAAGTGTGTAGTGAACCTTGTTTTATGAATTTATCATGTGAATTGAGTTTTGTATTTGAGAAAGTGTGGGAGTGGAGAGTATACATCGATGATTTGACATGTATATATCTTTAAATTTATGAAATGCACTTTGTTGCTGTTAATGGAAGAAAATGGCTAAAATGATATTGTTTCTAAAATGAGAGGCTCGAGCCCGAGGAGAGTATCCGGGCGAGTGATATTATTATTGAGTGGCTTGTGTCCGAGGGGAGCATCTGGACCATCATATGAGTGGGAGCGGGTACCACGCTGGTACAGTACATGAATTTTTAGAGTCCCCTGCAGTTCATGACTAGAAGGACAGAAATAAGACCCTCCGGCATGTGTGTACACTGATTGTGTGGTTGAGTGTTTATGGTGAGATGGCGGAGGCATGTTCCCATCATGTCATATTTGGTTTTCATGTTATGTACGTTACGCTATGTTTTGTTGTCATTATATGCAAACAATGTGTATGAAAAATGTGCTAAGAGGTTGCATTGATTATGATATTGATAATGAATAACATGTCTCCAGTTCTAAGTGTGACTTGTCACAATGTCGGAACTTGATTAGGGGATTTTGCTGTGATTACCTGTTGAACTCGTAAGTGATACTTGGTAATGCTAGTTGTTATCCCTAAGTGTGTGTTATCTGAAAGATTTAGTGAAATTCTGTGAATGATGAAACTGACGAGCTGAAAACTGGGAAAGTGCAGCATAGTCGAGCTACTGCCTAATGCAGTACCGCTGCGGCGAAGACCGCTGTAGCGGTCAAGTGACCACTGTAGCGAACAACCTAATCCAATGAGTAGGCCGGTTGTCCCCTAAGTAGAGCTAGAGTGTATGAAACCGTTTTGTATGTTCTTTTTATGTTGAAGATTGGTTTTATATTATTATTACTGTGTATACTTGTTATTATTTAGGATTGGCCGATGATGCCTACCAGTACAACATTTTGTACTGACCCTATGCCTGCACTTATTTTCTAACTGCAGAATTCGATCCTGGAAGCTCCTCTCGTCCCTAGCTTTAGTTGCAGCAGTCGATCCAAGAGGTGAGCAGTACAACATGGTCTAATTTACTCTCTTTCAGATGATGTCCTTCTTTTGGACATTGCGGATTCTTCTTTTTTTACTTTGTTGTTATTTTGCTAAACAATTCTAGAACTATAGTTAGACGTTGAAGTGCAATGACAATCAGGTCTTGGGAGTATTGTTGTTTTATTATAAGTTCTATTCTTTTACGAATATTCTATGTCGGGTTTAGAATCTGATAATTCATTAGTTCGCCCACCGGGGGTTAGTGTGGGTGCCAATAACGGTCATTTGAGTCGTGACAAATTGTGGGCTTTAGTTGTATATATATTCTTTAATGTAGTATATTTAATATAGTTAAGACAATTAAAATAGTGATTTTTGAGTTTTTCAACATGACACCTAAATGAAAAAAATAAACTAAAAAATAAAAAAAGAAGAAGAAAAGATAAATATTTTTCTAGGCTATAGAGAGGTGTCACATCACCTTGTCTATACCTTCCTTTATATATATATAGAGTGGACTACTTTACATTTACGGATGGCGATAGACGGATGAAAGAGGTTCAATTAAACTCCTTAGTTAAAAATTATATTATTTAAATAGAATAAAAATAATTATATATATATGTGTGTGTGTGTGTGAGTGAGAAATATTCTTATTTGAATTCGTGGCTCCAACATTATTAGCATTCCCTCTATAATTACAAGGAAACAAACAAAGACAAAAAGAAAAATAAAAAAATAATAACAATTATTATTATTAGGATTCGATCTTTTTATCTCTAATCACTTAAATAAATTCGATCTTTTATCTCTAATCACTTTAGAAAAAGTTAAAATATCTTCTATAACCAAAATAAAAAGATATATAGGTCAAAGTTGTTGAACCTTTTGGAGTCATCCAATTATCTGATGTGTTAAATATTCTTCCGTTGTAAACTAATTGTACAACTTGCAACTTTTTTTTAATCGAAATTATTCACTAGATAGTGTGTTTAGCGATTTTTTTATTTTACTTTTTTATCAATAATAAAAATTCAATTTTCAAAACAACTTGCAGCTTTGGTGTTTACCTTGAAGAATTTATAATTTCTGAGATTGTTTGATACGCGAGATAAGGTGAAATATTTCAAGATTAACATTAAAATAAAATGAAGTTTGGCATACACATGCCCACTAACAAACCCGGTCCAAAACAATTTTAACCACTTCTAGAACAAGTCACTTAGGAAACAAACATACAGATCCTAGATCATCTTCTCCACAAACCATCGTCAATGTCGGATAGATGGCACCACTTCAAGACTGTTCCACTGAGTTGTGCTGCAGTTCCAGTACCATTCTGCCTCCTGCATCTAATCTTATGTCTCATCTTAATTGTTGCTCCGGCGACACATGTAACATTTGTTGCTCTAAGTAACTTTTAAGGTTTTTCGATATACTAAGCTTGACTCGATTTCATCTAGGGCATCATCATGTCTCACTGATGTCATGAAATCGAATTCATCGAAGACTTCTTCAACTTAGTGACCTTTACCTTAGCATCGTTACTGGCATGAACAAGCTCACTTGTAAGTGTAGGACTTGTAGATCGTCCATTGTACCTATAGATCTCTCAACAGATTGAGCTCGAGGAGCTAATACCATTATCTAAGAGATCTCTAGTTATCCTGTTAGTCTATTCCCTTAATGCCTTTTCCATGCTTGCATCCACAATTCATCCTGGCGTGTAATTTGAATTCATAGTTGTGAATCCATGTATTTTCACTAATTTTTCGTATTCTGATCGATTATGTACCTTTACATCTTGTTATTAGCTTGTGTATTGTCATGTACCTGTGTAGCTTCTGTCTTGACACTGTCGAACTCTTAAATTAGGTATCTGTTGCTTATCCATATTGATGATTTTTCTTCATTCTATTGGAACTTCCCTTACTGAATTAAATGTTAATGTACCTGCAAAATGAACAGTTAGGTTAGCAAAATAATCAGCTAAGGTGTTCCCCACCCTGTACGCATGTCCCACCATCACACTCCTATTTCTTAGTTTGGAACATTACTGGACCTCCATGCAAATGTTCCATGGTGTGTTCCCGTCATTATCCAATACTCTCTTCATCACCAAGGAATCCGTTTAAATCTCCACTGGTAGTAACTGGTGATTAATATAGTATCTCATGTCACCTAAAATAGCTTTGGATTCAGTTATTAGATTATCACCATCTTGTAACTTTCTAGCTTCAACATAGATAAAGTTCCCCTCATGATCTCTTAAGCAGATATCATATGAACTAGGGCCTGGATTTCCTTTAGATACTCTATCTGTATTGCATACATCGCTCCCCACCCTAGACTTCCTCCAATGTACAATTCTACACATAGTAGCTGGTGTGTAGTCCTCCAGATACTTAACCAATATAGGCCATTGGCTTGGTAGATCTTTCATCCAAGGATATTTGCATTTAGCCAATAATCATGCTTGTCTACTGATTTTCTCTACTACTTTGAACATTGAAATCTTCTCTTCATGTTTGATAGCATTTCTTCTTCTTCTTCTCCATAATTGTCAAACTATGATTGCAAGCATAGCCATCACTATTGGCTTAAGTTTATGTGCATATTCCTTCCTTCACCACTTGTATAGGGTTGTTTTTTGTACAAAAGGATCTTGTATTCCAACTACATTTGCAAACTTCTTCCACACCTGCATAGCCATAGGAGAGTTAAGAAAAACATGAGAAATAGACTCTGGCTGAGTACTTGTACAACAATAACACTGTGCATTATCTATCACCCGTATTCTATCCAAAATTTCTCCAATAGTCAACTTTTTTTTATCAACAATCTCCATAGCAAGAAAAAGATCTTAAAAGGCAACCTTTTTATCCATACATCTTAAAAGTACCCTGTATTCCAACTACATTTGCAAACTTCTTCCACACCTGCATAGCCATAGGAGAGTTAAGAAAAACATGAGAAATAGACTCTAGCTGAGTACTTGTACAATTATAACGCTGTGCATTATCGGTCAGCCCTATTCTGTCCAAAATTTCTCCAATGGGAAACCTTTTTTATTAACAATCTCCATAGAAAGAAAGAGATCTTAAAAGACATCCCTTTTATCCATACATTGGATAATTCATCTAAAAATTTCCCTCTCAGTCTGATCTTTTTCCAAGCACTACTCACTGTAAAATTACCAGTAGTAGTCAAAATCCACCAATGTCTATCCCACCCATCCTTCTCCTTATCACCAGATTTAGTTGACAAAGCTTTAGCCAAATCAAATAAGGATCTGAACCCTAAGCCTCCTTCCTTTTTTGGCAAACACATGTTTGCCTAGGATACCTAATATTTTCTTGTCTTCTCCCTTATTGCACCAAAAAAATCTTGCAAATACCCTGTGGAGATCATGGATCACACATTTAGGTGGTGATATTGCAGACAATAAATAAATGGGGATGTTTTTGCAATATATTGTTAATAAGTACTTCTTTGCCCCCAATTGATAAGAGCTTTCCTTTCCAAGCCGGTACTTTATTTTTTACTTTCTTCAGAAGCTCTGTGAAATGACTTTTCCTCTTCCTTGCATGTACAATAGAGCATCCAAGATATGTTTGAGGAAATTCTCCTTTCGAAAAACTGAAACATTCTTCCACCTACTAAATCAGTTGCCTACTATTCTGGTGAGTATAGAAAAAACTCTTTTCTTTATTTATCCTCTGTCGAGATTTCTTTTCATAATCTTTTAACATATTCATAATCAACTCTAAAGAGTATTTATCTGTAGAGGCAAACGGAATGGTATCATCAGCGTAGGTCAAATGGTTTAGGTCAGAACTCCATTTGGGAATTCCGAATCCCTTAAATTTGTTGTCATGAAATAATGTATTTAGGCTTCTAGACATCACTTCTGCAGCTATAATAAATAATGTTGAAGAAAGTGGGTCCCTTTGTTTAACTCCTCTAGTAGAATGAAAAAATCCATATGCTTGACCATTGATTAGTATTGAATACCAATTATTTGTTAGGATTCTCCAGATCTTGTCTACAAAATTATTGTTAAACCTCATCTTCATTAACACCCTTGTGAGAAAAATCCAAGAAATCTTGTTATATGCCTTAGCCATATCCAGCTTTATGATCACATTAGCAGGCTTTATCCTTTTGCCAATGTCTTGAACAATTTTTTGGGCTAATAAAACATTCTCAATAATATTTCTTCCCTTCAAAAATCCAAACTGGTTTTGAGAAATGAGTCTTGGTATAATGTTCTCCATTTTGTCATGTATTAGTCTAGAAATAACTTTATTCAATAAATTACTCAAACTAATAGGTCTCATATAAGAGAAATTATTAACCCTCTCCTTTTTAGGAAGTAACACCAGATTTGTATGGCTTATTAATTTAGGCAATGATTTCCCTTCAAAAAAGGGCTTCACTACCTCATATACATCCTCTCCCACAATAACCCAACATTTCTGGTACAAAATTCCTGTAAATCCATCAGAGCCACATGGACTCTATACATTCAGTTGCATCACTGTTGTCCTCACTTCTTCCATTGAAGGAAGCCTGTTCAAGCCTCTATTGTCCTCCTATGTTACACATTTAACAATGTGTTGATGCAATGAAATATTCTCCATATCTCAGTCACCTGTAAATTGATTCTAAAAAAATGTAATAGGTTCACTGGCCACTACATCATTACCCTCTACCCATTCACCAGTACTCTTCTGAATATTGCTGATAGCCAACCTTTTTCTTCTCCTATTTACTAGACAATGAAAGAATCTAGTATTTGTATCACCTTCACTAACCCAATCAATTTCTGCTTTTTACCTCCAATATTCCTCCTCATAATATAAATACAACTTCATTTCAGCTTGAGCTTTTTAAAGCACTGACCTATTAATCTTAGTAGGGAACTCTTCAAACAACTTTTCTTTGATTCTCACAATTTCCTCCCTAATGATCAGCTGCTTGAAAATGTCATCAAACTTGTTTATGCTATATTTTGTCAATGTAGTCTTGATCCTTTTTATCCTCATCTTTAGTTGATCAAAGATATCCTCCTCCTAAGTAGCCACTCAGTTCTCCTTAGCCACCCAGTTCTCCTTCACCACCTTCATAAACTCCTATTTCTCAATCCAGAACTTGAGAAACCTAAAAGGTTTTTTAGTGGAGGTATCTATAGTCCCAACAGATAATTGTAAAAGTGCATTATATGATTCAGTCCTGAACAAGTGCTACACCTTTGTTCTTCCAAAAGTATCAAAGAACTCCCGATTACATAACATTTTGTCCAGCCTCTTAAACATACAAGCCTCATCTGATCTCCCATTCCACCAAGTGAATGGCCTTCTCTTGAAATGGACATCAAATAATTCATTAAATTGTACACAACACACAAAGTCTTCATATTCCTGAGATTATACTGGGATTCCTCTAACTTTCTCATCTTCATTCATGATCACATTGAAATCCCCACCCATCAAGCAAGGAAGTCTTATGTTATCAAACAGTCTGTCTATATCCTCCCACAATTCCACTCTTTCCAGGGCCTCACATTTGACATAAACAATAGTTGCAATCAAAGACTTATTAGTATCCTCAAAATTCACCTTCACTGTAATTTGCTGATCAGTGTTAGATATTAATTTCACCTGCACCTCTTCCTGAATAAACAACCAAATCTTTCCATTCCTGTTATAATTTGCATATTTCATCCCTAATCTTCTTTTGTACTTTTGAACATGTCTTGAGTCTTGAAAAGGTTCCATCAAAGCAATGATAGTGAAGTTATGATGTCTATGTAGCATCTGAACTCTGTGAAAGGCCTGTTGTGTTTTCACAGATCTAATGTTCAAGAACAATATTTTCATTATCATTTAACAGTTGCTTTAGTACCCCTTTTTGGAACAGTCCTAGATGGAACAGGTACTTCACCACCTTTGCTTTTTCTCCTTTCTCCCTTTAATGAGGGACTTGGGGGGACAAATCTGCTTCCTTCATAAGACTATCCTTAGTCTGCTGATTCACTTCATTGTCATCGGTGATCTTCCTCTCCTTTTCATCCCTCCCCTGTTCCTGCTCATATGTATCCACTTGATGGGAAACAATGTTATGTAACATCTTGTTAGGAGAGTATTCCTTGTTGCTATCAACATGACAATCCATTGTTCTGACATTGTCCTGACCCCCTTTCGATGGTCGTTGCTTGCTGTTTGTACTCAGAATAGGCACCTGCTCTGGATCTCCCTCTTTGTATGTGTCTTCTATGTTGATATCCCCATTTGGTGGGTCTGTATGAACATTTGTTATATTGAGTATTTTCCCATCTCCAACCCCTTTCCATCAAGTATATTTATCCCTCCCCCTTCAACCATGTCCTTACTCCTGCCTACTGACATTTGTTCTTCCACAATACTTCTTAAATCTTCCCGTCTCAGTTGTGGCCTTACTCCCAGAATGTAAATCTGGGGATTTCTCCATAGCATACTCCTCTTTATTGTCTTTTTTATTCACCTCATTTTTTTCAGTTTGTTCATTCACTTCATCTTTGTTATGTTTTTCAGATTTATGTCCCACCATTTCTCTTCCCTTAATTCTAATTTGCACATGTTCCTCCTTCTCCTTTGGAACTTACTCCCCCTTTTGCACTTCCATATCGGATTCTTGTGGTATACTCTCCTCTAAAGCAACATATTGATTCCCTGTTGCAATTTCATCCTCCTTTGTTTTACTTTTTGATTGAAATTCGTTTCTAGACTTCCCTTTACCTTTGACCTCTCTCCACTCCCCTACTCTTCCAACTATCTTCTCACTAGTTAGAATTTTAGGTAGGATAACAATTTTGCTTCCCTCCTCTATCCGCTTTACTTCAATAGTCTTCCCTTCAGCTATATTTTGATTGTTAACTTTCCTATTGTAATCATCCTTTCTCAGTGCAATTTCTGGGTGTACTACTCGACATTCAAAAATGTTGTGTCCCTGAAGTTTCCATTTTCTATAATATTTTTGGAGGTAGTCATGTTGTATATTATCTCTTATCATTCTTACTGCCTCTATTGTCTCATCCTCAATGTCCATTCTTACATGGTCAGGTAGCTTTTCCAGTAGATCCACTAGCACCTTCACCTTCGCATAACTAGGCCTAGTTTATTGATAGTTGATGTGTCTAAGCGGGTAGGGGTTCCCACTGCTGACGCCAATGAGAACAAAGATTCCTTCACAAAATACGTTGGCAATAGATTTGAAAAAGATATCCACGCCATAGCCTTGGTTGTTTCTTCTTCCACCGTGATTCTTACATCATATATCAGTGGTCGCATCTAATAAGAAGTCCCATCGGCCTTTATGTAAAATGTTGCTTTAGAGGTTGGATTAATGAAATCCTTATTCAATGATAATATGATTAAAACATAGGAATTTCTAAAATAACCTATTTGACAATCCTCTTTTATATTGGATTAGGCAGGGATTGCACTCTATAGTTCCTCCAACTCTGGCCAACCATAAGAGAATTTACCCATCACTGCATGTTGTAGGTTCTCTATGATATTCATAGTTGCCACTTCTGACTCCAACCACCTAATGTAAGGTTCCCCATGTAACATAGTAACTAATTTCATGGATATCTTAGGCAAACTTACATTAGGATTTGTGGTATTCAAATCAGGTTTCAGTATTTTAGAGAAATCCAACCCAGTGTACGTTGTTTTCTCTATGGAACAGGGTATTTTGGATGGTGCGGCTATGAGTGACTGGCCAACCATTGTCGTAGATGGTTGTCCAGTGGCCTTGTTGGCCATGAACGACAGTCTCCGTTGAAAATAATCTTAGGGTTTCCACAGACTCTGATTTTTTTTGCTACAAACAGTCTGTGCGTTTAGGATCTTTATATTATATTTAGTTGATGTATAAATCTATTCTGAAATAAATTTGTATTGTCAACTATTATACCGTCAATCAAATACTGTATGCATTTTATCTCAAACTTAATCATGAATACCTTACCTTATCCTGTCAAATTTGAAATTATTTTATCTCCACATCCCAAGTGAGATAAATCTAAAAATTATAATCTCTAACATAATTTATTCTAAGAATTATTTTACTAGTTTTTATTAAGGTTCCATCCAACTGTTTATTCCTTCCGATTTATCTTTTTCTTGGTTCTTAATTGACCAGAATTATGAAGATCTTTCTAGAATATTAGGTCTTATATAACTTTCCAAATTGTTGTTTTTTTTAGTGTGAATTGCCACGTGTTATTTTTATTCTCCTTCTCTATTATGTCTTTTTTTATTTTTTTATAATCTTTGTTTATTTTAAATAGTGAATAAGAAGTAACGAAAAAAAAAGTTACTAAGATTGGTGAAACATAAAGAGAAGTAGTAGAAAACAAAGTGCTAGCTTGTGCTGATTTGCATGGGTTAATTGACTTTACGGATGATTAATCAATGATTTATTACACCTAATATCAACAAACTATTTTTGTAGTGAAATAGTCAATTAATTTTATCTAAGTATCGGAAAGATTACTAAAGTACTTTTTTAGTTAAAAAGAATGAAAAGAAAATTACATTATGTAATAGTTAGATAAAATAATTATTCATTTCAATCATATTTTAATTTATTATTTGTTTAGTCATGATCATTTTTTTCTGATCGTCATCATCTGCTTCTTTGTTCTTCCTTTTTCGATTTTTTCCTTTTCTCCTTTTGCTGTTTCTTTCTTTTTCTTCTTTTTGCTACTTCTTCTTTTATGATTTTTATATTTGGATATGTAGATTCTTCTTTCTTTTTCTTTTTTCTAATTTTATGTAACTTTGATTTTTTTTTCTGAAAAGATTAAGGGAAAACTTTTATAAATACATCAAATAAAGAGGTATTTAGATAGTATCATTAGGTGAATTAAACTAAAAAAATTTATTCATTATTGAGTTCTTAAAAATTTAAAAGCTCATAAATGAATTTTGAATTTGCTTAAATTTCTAACAAATTAATGATTGTGTGTATAATTTTAAAGTTATGATTAAAATTTAAAATTATTTGAAAATTTTTTGATCATATCGAATGTTGTTTTGTAGTTGAAGTTCGTAGGAAATTATATAT
>JACEIK010001647.1:30345-40527 GCA_018107945.1 Datura stramonium | reverse complement strand
TGAGTGTCGAAATAAAAATCAAAATTATTTAAAATTTAATATTTTTATTTATTTATTTATTTAAATCATATCTAAATAAATTCTTTAATTTCTAGTTAAAATAAAATTTGCACTATTTATTATCACTTATTTTCTTATAGAAGATTATTTTTACTCCCTTGATTCCAATTTACAAAGTTAAATTTGAAAAAGAAGCTAATTATTGAGATGTTGTGATATAATATGATAGGGAAATAGAGAGAGTTTGAGCAGGTGTGCATAAAAGGGGCAACAGAAACAATTGTTTATACTTTCTAAGCACTTATTTGGCTCTCTTCAGTTCAATCTGAGTTAAAAAAGAGTCTAGTGTGGTCCATTTAACTCAGATTTAATAGAGTTACAGCTCTCTGCAGGTACGCATTTATTTTTCTTCAATATAACAGAGGAGAAAAATCTCATCCTTTTCTTTTCTTTTCTTTTCCCCTTTGATTTCTGCTAAGATGGGAGATACCAACAACGTTGCATCATCAAAGCACCAAGTTTTCGACGTTTCCCTCAATGTCAGTGAATCCAAATGCTTTGACGATGATGGCCGTCTCAAAAGAACTGGTAATTTTTTTATTTTTTTTTCTGTTTCTTGAATTGTTGGGGAATTGATTTCTGATAAATTCTCGGGATTTTCTCTTCTTTTTTTACAGGGAGTGTTTGGACGGCAAGTGCTCATATCATAACAGCTGTGATTGGTTCGGGAGTTTTGTCTTTGGCTTGGGCAGTAGCTCAGCTTGGTTGGGTCGCTGGTCCTATTGTTATGCTTTTGTTCTCTTTTGTTACTTATTACACCTCTGCTCTTCTTTCCGATTGTTATCGCTCCGGCGACCCTCTTTCCGGCAAGAGAAACTATACTTACATGGATGCTGTCCAAGCCAATCTTGGTATATACACTTTTAATTCTTCTTTCTAGATTTACCATTTTTTTTTCTCTCTGCAAGAAATCCAAATTTAGATTCTAATATACTTTTTGTTAATACTTTAGCAAATTGTCTCGTATTTTTTATCTAATTTACAGTACTCCTCCATTTTTACTTCAAATTGAAGCACGCACTGTTAAGAAAAAAGACAAATACAAGATGGTTTGCTAAGGAAATGATAAAATTAAGATACTGAAGGCGCATGTATATATTAAAAATGTTTTCAGGTGGTCTCCAAGTCCAGATTTGTGGATGGATTCAGTATGTGAATCTGTTTGGAGTTGCTATTGGATACACAATTGCATCTTCAATTAGCATGATGTAAGTTATAGTTATTGAATTTCTTAAAAAAAGTATTTTCTACATCATCCTTCTGTTTTTTTTTTAGGTGAATATTGAGCTTACTCTGTTTCTTTTTTGTGTAAAATGGAACAGGGCTGTGAAAAGGTCAGATTGTTTCCATAAACATGGTCATAAAGCTCCTTGTCTAGTACCAAGCACTCCATACATGATCATGTTTGGAGTAATAGAAATCATCTTCTCGCAAATCCCGGATTTTGATCAAATTTGGTGGCTTTCAATTGTTGCTGCCGTCATGTCCTTCACTTACTCTACCATTGGTCTAGGTTTAGGTGTTGCTCAAGTGGCAGGTTTGTTGGAGTACTATTTTTCATACTAATCTTCTAGTCTATGTTACTCCGACTCTTCAAAAATTACTTTTTGGATGGTCCTACTTATTCATTTTCAAGGTACTGATCTGCTTAACTTTCTTCTTTTTTCTGTACCATTTTGATTAAAGAAAATGGAAAAATTGGAGGAAGTCTAACTGGAATTAGCATTGGAACTGTGACTGAAATGGAAAAGATTTGGAAAACTTTCCAAGCACTTGGAGATATTGCTTTTGCCTATTCTTACTCCCTCATCCTTATTGAGATTCAGGTACAGTAATAAATAAATAATA
This sequence comes from Datura stramonium, assembly GCA_018107945.1. Taxonomy (NCBI): domain Eukaryota; kingdom Viridiplantae; phylum Streptophyta; class Magnoliopsida; order Solanales; family Solanaceae; genus Datura; species Datura stramonium. Next base: position 38,619 of record JACEIK010001647.1, on the reverse strand, counting down.
CAGAGCCTTTATCACTTAGTTTTCCTCAGAGGATTTTCATTTATTCGTGGCGATTAACTTGATGTCGTATTAATTTCTAAATAATACAGGACACACTCAAATCCCCACCATCAGAAGCCAAGACAATGAAAAATGCAACTCTAATTAGTGTAGCGGTAACGACACTTTTCTACATGCTTTGTGGCTGCTTTGGCTATGCAGCATTTGGAGACCTTGCTCCTGGAAACTTACTAACTGGTTTTGGATTCTACAACCCTTATTGGCTAATCGATATAGCGAACATAGCCATAGTCGTTCACCTTGTAGGTGCATACCAGGTTTACTGCCAACCCCTTTTCGCCTTCATCGAGAAAACAGCAGCAGAATGGTACCCGGACAGCAAATTCATCACCAAGGATATTAGTGTCCCGATCCCAGGCTATAAACCCTACAACCTCAACCTTTTCCGGCTTGTTTGGAGGACAATTTTCGTCATCATCACAACAGTCATCTCTATGCTATTGCCATTCTTCAATGACATCGTTGGAATTCTTGGAGCATTTGGATTTTGGCCTCTGACTGTTTATTATCCAGTGGAAATGTACATTGTGCAAAAGAAGATACCAAAATGGAGCAGAAAATGGCTCGGTCTTCAAATTCTTAGTGTTGCTTGCCTTATTATCTCAATTGCTGCAGCTGCTGGTTCTTTTGCTGGTGTTGTATCTGATCTAAAAGTTTACAAGCCTTTCAAGACTACTTACTGATGATGAGTAGTTTTGATTATCAGCATTTATGAAAGAGGCTTCAATTGTTGTTGATGTTCATAACAAAACAAGGCCAAAGAAGGCCCTGACTAGCTAGCAAGTTGTTGTTTTGCAATTTGCAGTTTTTAATGTGTTCTTTTAGTACCCATTACAAAAAAGAAAAAAGGAAAGTCCTTCTATGTATTTATGTGAGACGTTTGAAAGGGCAAAAGAGAAGTTGTAATATCTCAACTTTGAATCTTCAGGTCGGGGTTCTTGTTTACCAAGCAATTAGTACAATTGAATTTATAATGAGGTCAAGCACACACAATATGAATTAACTCACAAAATAGATGTATAGGTAAACTAATGAGATTGTTGTTAAAATGATTAATGTTTGAAAGATAGTAGATAAAACAAGAGAAATAGTAAATTTTGGATCAGAAACCTCGTATATAAAGTTGACGGTCTGATTGTAGCTTCCGAATTTGGGGTATCTGGAATGTGTGTTCTTAGCAAACTTCCTTGTTATGAACACGAGAATCAAATTAGCAGAGAGTGAAGGAGAGATTTGATGAGAGCAGATAATAAAGCGTGTTGTCTTGTATATTCCACCAAATCCTTTTTAGAAGTGAACAATGCCATTAATTATAGGTATTAGCAATAGTATAATGACAAATGAAATGGCTCCACTTGGGCCCTATAGTACATAGACTAATGAAATCACTCTATCTGTACAATATTATTGCATGTGTCAGTTATTAACTTGTCGTGATTGGTGAGATCCTTGTATTATTTCGTCTACATGTCACTATCCTTTTCATTATAACTTCGAGCCACGAATCATAATGACAGGTCACGAGTCGGCACTCTTCTTTAAGAGTTTCACTCGACTTATTCCCATAGCATATCTTCCCAGCTTCATATATAATTTCCGGAACCTTCCTCACCCTTTCTTTGGTTGGTTAACTTTGACTTCTCCTAATCAATGATACTTTGACACCATGTGGCATCGTCTAACTTTTTCCACGTGCTCGATATAGTTTTACCTCATATAAATAGTCCCTCCAATTTTCAGATACTTAGTAGGTAGTATTCAGAAAGCAGAAGAGTTTTTAAGGCCACCTTTGGGCGTGAAAAAGCAGAAAACCTTTTTGGGCGGGATAAGTAGTGGAAACGTTCTTTCCCAGTTGAAAAGACGTCTCTCCCATCACATTAAATGCAACCCCTCACACGCCATCCGACCCTAGGCCAGGAAATGTTGCATCGATCGAGGTCATGGATACCTTTTTCTCTATAAATAACTTGAGCCTTCATATTTTCCACTTTACCTTGTAACACTTTAGTATTTTCTCTTCTTCCTCTGACTTCCCTATTCTTCACATCTTCAATTCTTCATAATCTTAGATTTTCATCTTCTTCAAATTGTCATCTGTCTAGATATGACTTCTTCCAAGAATGTCAATTGGCCCAGCTCATCCTTTTTGACAGGAGGTGGGCCAAAAAAAAAGGGAAAGGACTTGAGGCTCCTCCTCCCGAGCCTATAGTAGACATGATAGTTTCAAAATCCTGAAAATTTCAAAATGATTTCAAGGATTGGGCCTCCTATACTAGACAAGCCAGTAACCGAGACAAACTTGCTATTGAGTATGTCTCGTCGATTACTGAGGCTCACCTATCTACTATGTGGATCGATTTTGGATGGCTCGAAGGAAAAATTCACGTCTATGCCTTAAGACTTTTAAGAGTATATACTTTTATATATTGAAACACTCCTATGTATATACTTACCTTTTTACCCTTGCATTCGGTTCTCCGTCCATCAATAGGGTTATTCTGCAACTTTGCAGACTTACTAATATGTCTAACCCAGGTTCGTCCTTCCATCTGGAGAGTCGTGGCATGCCTCCGATATTTGCGGATGAAGCGACCAACTTTTCTCTTTAGATCATCTTATTCTTCTTTATTCTCCTCGCTTCTTTCGAGAAGGGATCTTGAACTTAACCTATCAAGGAAAGAAAACCATTCCATCTAGCCTCGATGACGATTACGACCAGTGCTTGATGGAATGATTTGTGGTGGTTGCAATGAAGGATCTAGTTTCGAATATTCTAATTCCGGAATCGTGGAATCTTGTTCGTAAGTTTTCTCCGGATGTGAATTTTACTTTTCCCGGCTTTCTTCTTTTGACTCTTTTCATCTTACAACTACTCAATTATGAGTTCATTATTCAACTCCCGAGTGGACACCTTTTAAGGATATGCCCATTAGAAAATGGGTTCAGAGTATCTTGCACATCTCGAATTCCCATGGGAGACATGGAAATCAATTATTGATTCTACAAGGTGGAAGTCCAAAATCGTGGTAACTATTTAATTTTATCACCTATTTATTTGGTCCAAGAGTATTGATTTAATGAAACCATTTATTGTTGTAAGTCTTCCGAAGGGCTCTTCAGAGGCACAAACCATTATAGGTACCAGTTTCTCCAGAGAAAGCACAAGCTTTTGTGCGCTGAGTCCTCAAGTGGGATGCAGATCCAAGCATCATCGTCGAAGGGCGTTCTTAAGCTTCCGTTTCCCCTCCTCTAAAAAGGCAAAAAATTGATCAAGCCTTACTCGCTAATAAGGGCAAAGGATCATGGGCTTTTGCTTCGGGGGTAGAAGAGACTATTCGAGTCTTGCTGGACTCAGATGATGAAAAGACCAGTGATGATTCACCTCAGCTTAATAAAAAAACCTTGGCTGCTCAACCTCAAATTATGCGAGAAGTTGGTTATTTGTTCAAGGAGGCAGGCCTCATGGAGTTGATTGACTCCCACTTCTCAATGCCATTCGATCCTTCTATTGCCGGCCTTCGAATAACAAAAACTAGAGTCATGCCCTCCTCATTGGGTCCTTGTCCAAAAACATCCATCTTTTTTGCGGTCGTCCGCTCCCAGATGCTGAGGGCAAAAACCAATTGACCCCCCAAGCCTTCAGGCCCCAAGTCCAGGTTAGCAAACCTTTTCATCTTTGGAGCAAAATTTTGTTACACCCTGAAAATATTTTAATAATTATTTAATGTTTATTATTATGTTAAGGAAAGTACGGGCTATATGTTGGCCATAGGTGAGGAGGAAAACATGTACAAAGGGAAGAGCGAAGAGTATGCGAAGCTCATGAATATGGGTCAACTTTACATAATCATATATCTATAATAATTTAGAAGTCCTACTACCTATTAAATTAAAGGTGCTTGATTCTAGTTTTCAGAATATTAAATCGCTCGTCAATTGGAGTTTGCAATAAAAAGCTATAGGCATTTTACCGAGGCACTGCCAAGCGGTGACGTGGCCCACTGCCTTAAAAACTTCTACCTCCCCACCCCTTACATATTAAGTGTTAAAGTGTTATATTTCATTTCATCCTTAACCCTAAAGGATATTATTACTTATATAACATATTCTCTCTATTTTCCAGCAAACAAACCAAGGAGAAGCAAGAACAAAACATCAAGCCAAGTGAAGAAGACTATTTGCAAGATTGTGTGTAGTGTATTGGTGGCTGTTTTGGTGCGTTTTGGGTAGGCTGGTAGTTTCTTTTTTTTAGGGTGAAATCAAGCTATATATCTACTCCATCTTAGTATGAGTTGAGTACAAGCAAAAGGTAAAGTTTCTATTTATTAAACTTACTTAAACTTAGCTAAAAACTAGAAATTGGAAGCTAAGTTAGCCTGTTGTTTTCGGTGTGTTTTTGCTGAAGATTACTTCCCATTTTGGAGGTTCGAAAAGCTTTATTTTTCTAGAAATATACTTATTTTATTGTGGAAATTAATCATAATAAAATATAGGTAATTTCTCTCTTTCGTTCCCCTTAAAAAGTTAAGGAAACAAGCTAGAATAAAGTGTTGAAATGTTGTCTTGTTTGGTGTTGTGGCTGCCTTTTGTATGACGTTTTGTCCGGAAAAATTTGGATTAAAACAACCTTATCTTATAGATATAATCTCAAGAAATTGAATAGGGCTGAACATTGATTGTTGGAGAAAGAATCGGCTAAAGAAACACGTCGAAACAAGGTATGTAACGACGTCCCTATCCTTGTTTTCAAGCATGACTTTATACCGTTGAAAGGATCAATATTCCTACATTTTTGAACTCATATTGAGGCACGTTTGATTCTGTCTAGAAGGTTAAGAATACTTTTCATTAAGTTTGAAAGGTTAGAAGATGGTTGGAACAACCAAATGTGAAGCGAAAGATGCATTATTTACAATTAATGTCGTAGTCATAAATTGAGTCTGAAGTCCCCTTATCGTGGGCATTGTGGATCTAGTACTTTACAATATGTTATATATATATATATATATGTGATGCTAAGTCTATTTAAAGGTCTGTTTGTTTAATGAAATGATAAAATACAACAATGTGGTAAAAGAATTAGATGACGACGCGTGAACGAGCCAAAGCTAAGGAAATGATGTCAGAGCCTAATAAGGGAAAGTAAGGGTATAAAAATAAGAATGCCTTAGCATGATTGTATACCTCCTTGTGTTTATGTTATGGGGTACGTGAGTCCAAGGGGTTATTTCATAATCCTTCTCCCTTAAGTCGGGCGATAGATTATCGGGTTTTCAAGTGCTAATACTCTTAGAACGTGGTCTATGAATCTTATTGAAACTCTTGTATCGTCTGCATATTTTAGTGACTATTATAAGCCTTTGAATATGTGTATTTAAGTGCTACTTTCCATCTTTACATGTTATGTATACCTACTTGCAATCGTGTACTACAAAAGAGACCTATCCAGGACACAAACTCAGAACTTATCATTGTTATGCTATATGTGCTAGACTGATTCAGTGTAAGCCCTATGGAATTCATTTATGATTTATGATTGAGACTATTGACCTACTCTCGATGCTATTTTCGGTGGGACATTTACCCCATGGATGATGTCCCCGTGTGGTACACCAATTGGATAAACTTTATATAGACTTGATGCCCTAGTGTGATACACCAGTTGGACGAACTTTATATGGACTTTATGATCGACTAGCTGCCGATACTACAATTATAGCATTTCTTGTGAATTACTTGACTACATTTGCACTTTTATGTAGAGTTGTTGTCCAGTGTCAGTTTTCACAGTCCATGTTGTTATTATTTCTTACTTCTGGCTCAGTTATCATTGTTATACTATATGTTTATAGTTTTCATCCTTACACACCAATACATTTCATTCGTACTGACGTCGTTTAACCTAGAGATCCCTCCTGCAATCATGCTGCAGGTACAAGAAGAGGCTTAGATCGACAGATGCGGTAGGAGCCAAATTTCAGCGAAGTAGTAGTGTGATCCTTTCTTTCAGGAGCCGTGTCCTAGTTTTAATTACTTTTAGTTCTGCGTACAGTATGGGTAGGACAGGGCCTTGTCCTATGCATTTCAGTTGTTTACTCTTTAGAGACTAATGTGGACTAGTCTGTATAGTTAGTATTGTTGTGTGCCCTTGTCGGCTTTCCAGCTGTTTATTCGTTATTAGAGACCTTATGGATCCAGTATCTATCTTAGTTGACTGTGATAGGTGGTCTGACCAGCCTCGGTATTATAGTTACGGACGTTGTATCGTTGGTTTCACGATCGATCTAGAATCGAGTACCAGTTGCGCCCTTCCCTAATTTTGGGGCGTGACAAATTTAGAGAAGAAAAAGACACTACCCATTTCTATTTTTAAGGAGACGCACATACTCTCCCGACTAGTCATCGTCACCAATTACCTCTGTGGACACGTAATTTTTTTACCCTCCCTAATTTTTATTTTATTTTAATGTTAAACTTTCTTTTGCGAAAAATCGACCAAAAAAAGAGTATAAACTTTTCATTTTTGTACAAGTTTTGGTTCTATTTTCAAAAGAAAGAAATGAGCAATTATTTTTAGCTTTTAGCTAATTATTTTTTAACCTTTTTTTAATTATTTAGCATTTTTATTTTAGTAATTTTTTTTAAAAGGATCAATGAGAATTTGACATATATTCAAGATTCTATCTTGTCCATATCTATAACAAACTTTCACGAAAAAAGAGGAGAAAACTCCTCACCTAAGCACACACACCTCACCGACACTCTCTTTTCTTTTCCTCCAAGCGCATATACACAGACATTTAGGAGTCATTTTCCTTCCTTCATTAATAGTTCATGCTATAGAGAGAAGCCATAAGTATTATGATAGCTAAATCATGTTATTATTTCAGAGCATGCCTGTAACGAGAAAGATGACGACGCGATTTATCGATACTGCCGCAAAAGAGGGAACTAGTCTCACTCCGGAGGATCAAGGAGACAAATCAGATGCTCAGATTGAGTCTCCTGCCCCAGGCACCACAGTTCCTCCAACCCCGGTCAGAGTTGCAGTAGATAGACCTCCAGCTCCCCCCGCCCCAGTGATGCATAAGGGTGATAGAGTGGTAGACCCTCCAGCACCTGTGGCACCTTTGGTTGTTCCGGAAGGACATGATTTTAAGGGAGCTATTCAACTGATAGCTCATATAGCCGCTGGAGACTATCAATACCGGAGCTTGGAGAGAGTCTTTGCTTGAAGAAATCTCTAGGTCCGTGACGAGACTATTTTTTCTAGGTATGCTTTGGTGGAAAAGCTGGAGGGTCAGATTGAAGAACATAAAAATGAGTTAAGCAAGAGCAGTATTTCAATGTCAGCACCACGAGAAAGATGTCCATTTATACAAGTTGAATAGAAAACTAGTGCATCGTTTGAAAGATAAGAAAGCCAAGGTTGCTTCTGTCAAAGACCGGCACAAACTTCAAACCATTCATGACACTTAGGTTATATGGCAACAGACTTTGGAAGAGGTTAAGGTAGGCTCAATTGATATCGATGAACATATTACCAAAGCACGATCTCTAGTGGAGCTATCAAGAATCGGTCTTCCTGAATTAGGTCCTGAGGATTTTGCTTCTTCCTCCGACTATGATCTTTTAGATCCTGACATTGGAGAAGAGGAAGAAGAGGAAGAAAAACTTGTTGAGATCTTGACAACATCCCATTTCCAAATATTAGACTCTTCTTTTGTGCTGCCCACGAACGTGAAGCCTTCTTCCTTATCCATCGAGGTCTTAGAGCTCTCTCAAGACCTTGATGCATTCAGGGGCAGTTAATAGTTTCTTTTCCATATTATAATTCAACTTATGTATTGTTTCCCTTCAAGCTTTATTATTCCCATTTTAATAAAAAAATTTAGAGATTTTTTATATGGTTTTCTATCTAAATTTATTTTTTCCCTCAAATGTTTTATTGCATCGATGTTTGGTTTTCTGACAAAGACTTATTTCAGACATTTTCGCACAATTTGTATGGGGATCCTAGTGTTACACCCCGTAAAATTTCCGACACATAGATGACCTATTCGCATGTTGGTTAAAAGTATTTGAAAGTCATACATGCTAGAAAAAGGCCAGGAAAAAGATCGGACGAGGAACCTGTCGAACCATCGCGGAAGGAGCCGGGGCAGAGCCCCTCCGCGATGGCAGCGTGTCACGGAGGTGGGGCCTCCGCGTTGG
>JACEIK010001647.1:8352-21107 GCA_018107945.1 Datura stramonium | reverse complement strand
GCTAGCCAGGCACTAGATGTGCTTAGGCTCACCAGTTAGCAGTCCAGGTCCTACTAGGGCACCAGGTGCCAGTCATACCCCCCAAGGCGGGGCGTGACACCTAGTCAACTTACTGGATTGGTTTTTCACTTTATTTTTATTTGGAAGCATACCCAACTGATTTTGGTATTATTTTATCTCTATGTGACTTCATGAGTCAAGTCCTTTGTGTTAAATCGGTGATTATGAATAAGACATCTTTCATTCATTTTTGGCACAAATTGGCTTCAAAATAGGAAAAGTTGATAAGCAGTGTATACCCAAAAGGATTTTTATTAGCTTGTAGCCTTTGTATTTCGTACATATCAAAGATGAAAGAAAATAAAATATCATTTAAGTTGTACCTATATTGCATTTTTTAGGTCAACCGGGAGCTTTTACACAGTGTAGAAATGTAAGAAATTAAGTTGCTAGGATCTGCGACCATATTGTCATTTAGAGCGGACAACCGATGTCTTTTTTCATTTTTGGGACTTTTTCTTATGTAAAAACCCTCATAGCCATTTTATAAATTTTACATGTTTTCTCTATTTTAACCCCTCCCATGGTTTTTATATGTCATTTTATGCCTTGCGGGAATGGGTGGAATGGTCCCTGGGGATTGGGGCGTGATTTGGTCCCTTGGATTGATTTATAATTAAGTTAAAAAATAAATTTGACACAATCAATATTTCATCAATATGACCCCAGATCGGTGCTTTGATATTTCCAACAGGCCCAGAATGTGTTTTATGATTGAATTGCATATTTTATTTGTATTTGGGTGGACTCAATTATAATGGATATGATAGATTTTGACATCATAGTGGGGATGGATTGTCTTTCTCCCTATCATGTGGTTCTATACTATCACACCAAGATAGGGACTTAGATATGCCAAGTATTCTTAAACTGAAGTGGAAGGGCACTCTCAGTCCCTATTCGAGGAAAGTAATTTTAGTTTCTAAAAGATTAACGAATGGTCAAGAAGGGTTGTCTCACCTATTTGGCTTATGTTCATGATACTAGTGCTGATATGGTTGAGTGTGTCTCACCTATTTAGATTATGTTTAATACTAGCACAGATACTCCCTCTTTAAAGTCGGTATCAACGGTAGAAGAATCCCAGAGGTATTTCCAACTAATCTTCCATAAATTCCATATGATCGCGATATTGATTTTGGTATTGATTTAGAATCTGGCACTCAACTCATTTATGTTCCTCCATATTGTATGGATCCGATGAAATTAAAAGAAGAAGGAAAAATTGCAAAATATATTGAGTAAGGGATTTATTAGGCCAAGTGTTTCCCCTTAGGGTACTCCATTTCTCTTTGTGAAAAAGAAGGATGGCACCATGAGGATATGTTTTGATGATAGACAATTGAATAAAGTGGCCATTAAGAACAAGTATCCTATTTTGTGTATGGATGACTTATTCGACCAACTTTAGGGCATTTTAGTTCGCAAAAATAAGTTAGAGGTATGGGTACAATCAACTAGGGATTAGGGAAGAAGATATCCCTAAGACAACTTTCAAGACCCATTATGGCCACTGTAAGTTCTTGGTTAAGTCTTTTGGGCTGACCAAAGCCCCAACATCATTCGTGGAGTTGATGAATGGGGTGTCCAGGCGTTATTTGAATTCCTTCATGTCACGCCCCGCCTTGGTGGGTATGACTAGCACCTGGTTCCCTACTAGGGTCTGGACTGACCAGATTGGACTTATGCTCTTCTGGTGCAAACTTGCTCCCCGGATCAAGAAAACAACCGGCTATATCTCAGCTGTAAACACAGCCCCCGGCCGACAAGTCCGTATAGCTACTTGTAAAATAAAATAGCTACCCAGAAACAGATAATGATAGGGAGTCCTATGCGGGCCGACAAGACCTTCATGATGTCTAGTTATGACTGCAATGAAAATCAAGCGACTTACACATGCTATAGCCGGCAAGGACACTACTCAACAGCAAAACAAGGCCCCACACGACCGTCATCACCAAATAAAACATACACCAGGGCCCCACACGGCCAACAACAAGACTAACCACATGTTACTGTACATCTGCAAGCCTCTAAAAGTAGAATAGTGGTCGAGACAGGACCCCGACCTACCCAACAACTGAACAATCAACAAAAATAGACCTTCTAGTTATTAGCTTCAGAAGAGGGGAGCTAAATGTGCTGCTAGTCCAAGTTGGGAGCTACGAGGGTCCTGGTCTGTGCCTAGCCGCACCTTCAGGCAAGTAATGCAGTGCCCACGGAGGGCGTCAGTACAACATGTACCAAATATGTAAGGCAGTAAAGTAATAACCGAATGGAAGCTGAAGAAATGAAATAATCATACAGAAAGGTAAGAGTTTATCCTGAACAATCTCGCTATTTGTAGTACTTAATTAACAAGGTATACATATATATACAAACAAAAACCTAACTGAGCCCCTATAACCCTAAAAGGTATAACTCATACATGAATAACCTACCTGGGCCCCCATAAGTCTGGGCAGGTACATGCAATATACGTTCTACTAACTGATTACCGATGATCACAGTATACTGTAACTCAAAACGTCCCTCACAACATTGATTTAATAGAACTCACTATGGCCCTCACGGCCTTACTCTACTAAAACTCGCTATGGCCCTCGCGACCTCAATATAACAGAACTCGATATGGCCCTCGCGACCTCAATGTACAGAACTCAGTATGGCCCTCGCGGCCTCAATACAACAGAACTCAATATGGACCTCGCGGCCTCAATATACAGAAGTCAATACGGCCCTCACGGCCTCAATATACAGGACTCAATACGGCCCTCGCGGCCTCAATATACAGAACTCAATACGGCCCTCGCGACCTTAATATACAGAACTCAATATACTATGGCAGCTAATCACAATAGATATGCCCTTGAATCTCTTACTGGGACTCAGTCTATATTACAATACTAAAGAAGCTAACTTTCCGAAGGAATTTGCCTTAACATACCTCGAGTGTTGTTTCCTTAGTAACTAGTGAGTTTCAACTGGTATTAAATAGCCCTTCCTAGCTGGAATCGTATTACTGAGAGAATGAGACTACTTTCAGTACTAAATTCGGCAGAAACAATAACTTATAATACTAATATCGACTATACTTCAACTTAACAAAACACGGCCAAAGACGTATAATTTTTCGAGAATTCAAAAGGGAGAAATACTTACTTGAAGCATATGATCGTATAAAAACTAGTTTGAAGCAATTCTGATAAATTTTTCTCAGGCCGAGTTATGATTCACCGAGCGAATTTCACGAAAATAACTCCGTAGCAATACTCCCTACGGGCTTGGGATTCAATACCTGAGGTTAATTTGAATTTGGACGGTGTATCGTAGCGTAAACGGATTAAAAATTATTGTTTCCTTCATACCCTCTCTTCTCTGGNTATATCTAATAAACTAATGAAAGCAACTTAATATATATAACATTTGGGCGGTGGACAGGGGGTCCTTGGCACGGTCCCCATCGCGCCAAAACACGGGCGTGTTACGGAGCCCAACGCGCCAGGGAGGGTTCCGTGACACGTTGCCCTCTGGCAGCCTGCTCCGACCTCCTCCCACACAACCTCGATTTCGTGCTCGATCGGCCTTTCCCTGGGCCCTTTCTCGCACGCGTCATACTCTAAAACTCTTGACTAACGTACGGATAGGATAACTAAACATTAGGAACTTACAGGGTGTAACATCCTCCCCCCCACCCCTAGGAACATTCGTCCTCGAATGTCGTCTATAGGAGTTTAACTTGTTCAACTATTACCCTGAAAAAATTTTGGCAGAGTCTCCCATGTAATATGGACTATCCAAAAACCCTGAAACATAGAAAAGTCCAACACAAATATTTCACACAACACTATAATAACTCTTCCACAGCTAAGAGATAACCAATCAGACAGTACTGATAACATAAGTAATAAAATAGCAACTAAGTAACAATACCATTTTAATTGTATAATCTGAGTCAATCCTGGAACAAGTGAGGATATCTAGATCTCATATCATCCTCAATTTCTCAGGTCATCTCTTCTTTATTTATGTTCCTCCACAACACTTTAATGGAGGCCACATATTTAGTCCTTAGCCTGTGAACCAGCCGATATAATATGTCAACTGGAATCTCTTCGTAAGCTAGTTCTTCAGTGACCTGAATATCTCCAACTAGTACCACTTGGGACGGGTCACCTATACACCTCCACAACATAGATACGTGAAATACTAGATGAACAAGTTCTAACTCTGGAGGCAACTCTAATTCATATGCCATTCGTCCTATTCTTCGGATGATCCAATATGGCCTAATGAATCTCGGGCTAACCTTGCCTTTCTTACCAAATCTCATCACGCCTTCATCGACGACACTTTAAGGAATACCCAGTCATTCACATCAAATTCTAAGTATCTGTGTCATACATCGGAGTAGGATTTCTGATGACTCTGAGCTGTTAGTAACCGTTCTCTGATAAGTTTCACTTTCTCTTCTGACTGGTGGATCAGGTCTGGCCCGACTAACCCTGCTTCTCCTACTTCGAACCGCCCAACTGGGGACCTGCATTTCTGCCCATATAATGCCTCATAAGGTGTCATCTGTATGGTAGAATAGTAACTGTTATTATATGCAAACTCAATAAGGGGTAAATGCTCATCCTAGCTCCCGCCAAAGTCTAGCAAACACGCTTGTAACATATCCTCGAGTGTCTGAATGGTGCGCTCTGCCTGGCCGTCTGTCTAGGGATGAAAGGCTGTACTCAGATTAACCTGAGTCCCCAAACCTTTCTGAAATGACTTCCAGAATCTAGCTGTAAATTGTGCTCCTCTGTTAGAAATAATAGATACTGGAACACCATGCAATCAGACTATCTCTTTAATATATAACTCTGCATAGTCTTCGACTGAAAATATAGTCTGAACTGGTAGGAAGTGAGATGATTTCGTCAATCTGTCAACAACAACCCAAATAGAGTCAAACTTACGTCTAGTACGAGGTAACCCTGTCACAAAATCCATATTAACTATCTCCCACTTGCACATTGGTATAGTCATCTCCTGAGTTAATCCGCCACGTCTCTGGTGCTCAGCCTTCACCTGTTGACAATTAGGGCACTGGGCTACGAATGCGGCTACATCTTTCTTCATTCAGCATTATTGGTGGTGTCAGATGAAGAAGGACATTATGGAGTATGTATCTCGATATTTGAACTGCCTACATGTGAAATATGAGCACTGAAGACCATGTGGTATGACTCAAAGGAGACTTATACCTGAGTGAAAGTGGGAGCAGATTGCCATGGATTTCTTGATAAGATTTCCATAGACTTTGACAAAATTTTGATGTTATTTGGGTTATCGTGGATAGATTGACCAAACCAGCTCACTTTGTGCCGGTTCAGACTACTATAATTCAGAGAGGTTGCTAGAATTTACATCCAGGAGATAATGCATCTGCATGGCATGCCTATTTCCATTATTTCATACCAGATTACTCAGTTTATGTCCCATTTGAAGAAGTCTATACATAAGGAGTTTTGTACTTGGGTGGATCTTAGCACAACTTTTCATCCACAGAAAGATGGCCAGTTCGAGCAGACTATTCTAATGTTGGAGGATATGCTACAAGCATGTGTGATGGATTTTGGTGGTCATTGAGATCAATTATTTCCATTAGCATAGTTTTCTTGTAATAATAGTTACCACTCCAACATTTAGATGGCTCCGTTTGAGGTTTTGTATGGTAGGAGATATTGTTCTCTGCTGGGTTGGTTTGACTTATTTGAGGTCAGGCCTTGGGGTACAGATTTGTTCAGAGATTCCTTAGATAAGATCAAGTTGATTCAGGATAGACTTCTCATGGTCCAAAGTAGACAAAAGAGTTATGCGAATTGAAAGGTTTGTGATTTAGATTTTATAGTTGGAGATGAGGTTTGTTAAAAATATCACCTACGATGGATGTTATGAGGTTTGGAAAGAAGGACAAGCTCAGTACTATGTTCATTGGTCCATTTGAGGTACTTCAGCATATTGGTAAGGTGTCTTATGAATTGGCTATGCCACTAGACTTATCAGATGTTCATTTGGTACTCCATACATCAATGTTAAATAAAGACTGTGGTGATGGTTCTAATGTGATCCAAGAGTACTCAGTGCAGTTGGACCAAAATCTGGTATTTGAGGAATAATTTGGATAGGCATGTTAGAAAGATGAGATCCAAGGAGATAGTATCTATGTAGGTAAGAAAGTTGAGATACAAGGAGATAGTATCTGTGAAGGTGCAGCGGATGCATCATTTGGTGAAGGAAACCACTTGGGAGATTGATTCCAATATGCGAAGCAAATATCCTCAATTATTCGACAGTTTATGTACTTCTTTCTTTTTTTCTTTCGAGGACAAACAAGTATTTTAGTGATGAGTGATGTAATGATCCTCATAGTCATTTCTAAATTTTACATGTTTTCTCTATTTTAATCTCTCATAGTCTTTATATGTCATTTGTGACTTACGGGGATGGGTGGCATGGTTCCCGAGGAGCTCGAATGTGATTTGGTCCCTTGGATCTATTTCTAGTTAAGTTAAAAAAAATAAGTTTGACCATGGTCAACATTTCATCAATATGACCTCAGATTCGTGATTTGATGTTTTCGACAAATTTAGAATGTGTTTTATGATTGATTAGCATATTTGGGAGGTTCCAAATGAGTTTTCGGCACTCTAATTGAATTCAAAGTTAAGATTTAATTCTAGTCAAATAGTTGACTAAACGAGCTCGAACTTTTATCCGCCATCCGAACTGAATCCATCTCTTGATGTTCTTCAAGAAAATCCAATTGTATAGACATGGATTCATTGTTTATGGCTTCATTAGTCCATCCAAACCTCAAAATCCACTCTCCAATTTCAACCGGTATTGAAGTTTCTGATCCATACACGACTGAGAATAGGGTTTCTCCAGTACCAGATTTAGAAGTGGTGTGATGTGCCCACAAAACAATGAGAAACTCTTTAACCCAGTTGCCTTTAGTGCTTTTCAGCCTCTTTTGTAGGCTAGCTATTACGATTTTGTTGGTTGATTATGTCTGTCCATTGGCATTCAGATAATACAAAGATGATGTAATCCTTTTGATCTTCAATCTTCGAGAAACTTGGTGACTTTGGTACTGATGAACTATGGACCATTATAGCATGTGATTTCTTTTGGTATTTCAAAACGACATATGATATGATCCCATATGAAATCTAATCATTTTTTGCTCACGGATCTCCTTGTAAGCATCTTCTTTAATCCACTTGAAAAAATAGTCAGTTATAATAAAAAGAAAGTTTACCTGTCCCAAAGCCAGAGGTAAAGGTCCGACTATATCCATTCCCCATTTTATGAAAGGCCTTGGGGAGATCACTGAATGCAACAGTTCCCCTGGTTGGTGAAACATTTGAGCATACTTTTGACATTGGTCACATTTTCTCACGAATGTCTTTGAGTCTTGTTCCATGTAAGGACAGTATTATAAAGATCTGATTAGTTTCATTACCAAGGACTCAACCTCAGGATTTTTGTATACTCTCTCATGTGCTTCTCTTGAAATATAATTGACTTTACCCATGCCTAGGCATCTTGTTAATGAACTCAAAAATGATCTATTCTACAAGCCTCTATCGATAAGATAGTACCTGGCCACTCTCACTTTAAGTGCACGAGAGGCCTTGGATCAACCAGTGTTTCGCCATTTTTTTAAGTATTTAATAAATTCATTCCGCCAGTCCCAGACCAAGCTTGTTGATTTGACTTCACTGTGACCGGGTGGAGTCTAACACTAAATGCAGCAAACTTATTGTTGATCCGGAATCAAGATCATCTGATTTCGCCGATGACCCGATATTGGCTAAAAAATTCTCCGTCCATGTTCTCTTATCTAAGTATTTGAACCAAGAAAGCGATGTTCAGACTTTCTCTAAATACTTTTGCATCCTTTCATCCTTAGCTCTGTAGACTCCCCATATTTGCTTCACCACCATTTGAGAATCACAGTTGACTTTGATGGTGTTGAATCTGAGCCCTTGACCTAACTCAATACCTGTAAGAATAACATCATACTCGGCTCATTATTAGTAAGTATCATACAATTTATAGCTTGTCTAAGCTTTTCTCCTATTAGGATAACTAGGACTACACTAAGTTTGGTACCTTTCACATTAGAAGCTCCATAGTGAGTAAAGTCCACATACCGAACGAGTCTCTGGAGACCGGGACGGCATCCTTCTCAACTTATGGTATCATTTTTGGGCTAAAATCAGCCACGAAATTGTCAAGGACTTTGGACTTAATGGTGGTTTGAGGCGGTATTCAATGTAGAACTTTTAACTCTACTGCCCACTTTTCTATTCTACCCAATAGTTCAAGCTTGTGAAGGACGTTTCGCAAAGGATACGTCGTCACTATAACTATAAGTGACATTTAAAATAGGGCTGAGTTTCCGAGTGGCCACCTCAAAGGCTAAGGCCAATTTTTTCAAGTGTGAGTATCGAGTTTTAACCCTTGCCAAAATTTTGTTGACATAAGAAATGGGGCATTGTGTACCTTTTATTTTATGATTAGAATAACACTTACCACAATTTTGGCCACAACTAGGTAGTATAGAAGAAATTGTTCTCCATTGAGTGGTTTCTCCAACAATGGTGGACTGGTCAGATAAGCTTTTAATTCCTGCAATGCCTGCTGACATTACAGGGTCCATTCAAACTGGTTTTTCATCTTCAATAATGAGAAGAAATGATGGAATTTCTCTGATGCCCTTGAAATAAACTTGCTGAGGGATCGCGATCGATGAGTTTCAGCACTGCCTTCACTTTATCGAGTATATTTGATATTTTTTCAGTGACCTTTGTCTTATCCGAATTTAATTTGATGCCTAAGTTTGATATGAGAAATCCAAGAAATTTGCTGAATCTGACACTGAAGGCACATTTCTTTGGGTTGAGTTTCATGTTATGCTTCCTTAAGATATCGGAGGTCTCTTGCAAGTGGCTCAAGTGATCCCTTTCATCCAAAAATTTTACAAGCATGTCATCATGCCTCCATGGTTCTTTTTTCTTCAAACATCTTATTTATGAGTCTTTGATAAGTGGCATCTATATTTTTCAAATCAAAAGGCATTACATTGTAAAAATATGTGTTGAAACTAGTGCTAAATGACATCTTCTCTTGGTCCTCCGGATTCATCTATATTTGGTTTTATTTGGAACATACATTCAGAAAACATATTATTTCGTGCCATGTCTTAGCATTGATCATTTGATTGATGTTCGGCATAGGAAATGAATCCTTAGGGCAAGCTTTGTTTAAGTCCTTGAAGTCTACACACATCCTAAATTTGTTAAATTTCATCGGGGCCACCACCACATTTGCTAACCATTCTGGAGAATGTACCTTCCTAATGGAACCAATGTTGAGCACCCGATTACCATCTCTTTGACAAACCTGTTACTGTCTTAGAACACGGTGCGTTTCTTTTTCCTTATGGGAGGGAAAGTGGAGTCCTCCCTAGCTTATGAATAACTATGCTAGGTATAATACCTGTAATATATAGATGGAACCAAGCAAAACAATCAACGTTAGCTTTTAAGAATTCAATGAATTTTACTGTAAGCTTCGGATTTAATCCTATGCCCAAATATACCTTCCTTTTTGGGAAATCAATGAACAAAATCATTTGCTCTAGCTCTTCTGCAACGGATTTAGTAGCATCCCTATCATCTGGGATCTGAAAAGATCTAGTCACCTGGTTCTGAATTTGATCTGTTCCATTTGGAACCCGAAGTTCATCTTTTTTATGGTCTCTTGGTTTCGATTCTGGAATTTGTGATTGCTATTTGATTTTTTTCTGATTGATTATGGACTGTTCTTTTTCCAGAATTACTACAAGCATCTCTCTTGCCGTATGAATATCCCCTTTTATCGACTTGATCCCCTCTGGGTTGGGAATTCAAATACCTGATGATATGTGGATGAGACTACCCTCATGGCATGAAGCCACAATCTTCTAAGGATTATGTTGTATCATATTTCTCCATCCATCACATAAAACTAGGTTTCCTTAACCACTCTTTTTGTGTTTTTGACAACATAATCTCTCTTCAGGTCGTTTCACAGGACATGTTGAATCTGGCTAAAAGCTTTACCACCGGGATTACTTTGTCTACCATCTTTCTTTGCTCGAGGACTCTCAAATGGATGATATCGATCAAACTACCTAGATCAATAAGCATACATTTAATCATAAAATTTTCAATGTTCAAGGAAATGACCAATGCACTATTGTGAAGGAACTCCAAGCTGCTCAGGTCTTCATTACGGAACGATACTGGCTCTAGATTTTCTAAATGTCTCTTTTTGTGGTTGGTCGATCTCACAGCCTTTGGTGATTCTAAGAAAGTTATTCCACTAACTTTCTCAGCCTGGGTTATCACATTAATTGCGTGTCGAGGTTGATCAAACTTAGCTTTAGCAGTCTCTACCTCTTTCCCATGACCATTTTTTTGGCAATATTACTACTCTCTCACAAAGGCATCTATAATCACAAGTGTTGTGTTTGTGTTATCATACCCCAAACTCGGGGAGGTGTGACTGGCACCCTGTTCCACAACTGATCGAACACACCCTGCCACAATATATACTAACCATAACAAGCCAGAACCGACAAGGTTTGGCACCACAACGACTATAAAATAGAGTATACGATGATATTCGAAAGCTGGCTTACAGACCAACTCAAAACATATAAAATAGGCAGTACAGGCTACATAATGGAAAAAAATCTGTATAACAAGGCCCTCCTGGCCTACAATAACAACACTATAATAACAGCAGACATCTATGAGCCTCTATGAATACAATAGTAATCAACTGTCCGTGACAGGACCCCGAACTACCTATAATACAAATATCTGACAACTCGGGAAGACTTGGTGCTTTACGGACTCAACTGAAACCCCACTCGGTGATCAAGAACTCAATCTACCTGCCGATCAACACCTCCAAGCATGAATGCAATGCCCCCAACTAAGGCTTCAGTATGGAAATGTATCGAGTATGTAAGGCAGAACTGACAACAAGATTTACATTTCATTTCAACAGATATATCAAATAACAACGGGAAGTTCAGAAGATATCAACTAAAAGGAATCACAAATCAAGTAAAGCAAATAGAACCTACCTGACCCCCATAAGTGGCAAGTCCAACATAACAAGATAAATAAATAAACAGATCCTCAGTCGGCACCTAACCGATATGACTCACCTGTCACCACCTATACCACACAAGATCCATCCAACAGTTTACTTGATTCAACTCTAGTCCCCTCAATGACCCCAGCTATCACTGAGTCACATCTAGCATCCACAACTATCAAACAAATATAATACAAGGCAAGCAATGCACACATATACCAATTTATAATAACAACCTTGTCGAAAACATTCATAGCCTTATAAGCATCCATAATTGTGAGTATGACCTTGTTGAAAACAGTCACGGTCTTACAGGTCTTCACAAGCCATGGGCTCAATCAAGCCGAAAATTGTTATGGACTTACAAGGTATCGCTGAGCCTCCCTAGGCACCATATAATATTACAAATACAAAATCATAATAACACACTCAAACACAAGTTTAAATAGCCCAGAACCATCTATCAATCCTCACGAACTGAGTACCACAACTAGCATAAGTTTCTCGTACTCACTTGTCCACCGACGTTCCACAAACACCCTAAATATCACCGTCCTATAGATTGTATTGTCTAAGCTTCACAAGCAGCCTAAAAGGCACCATGTACAACACCAACCAATAACATCTATATAACAAATTCTATCCCCCGATACTCTCCAATAATTAACTCAAATTCATTGACAAAATGCTCATCACCACTAGCGTAAGCTTGGCAATAAGACCGTCACACCACTGACTTAATCACTATGAAACCATCAATCACATACTATCAATCTTCACCTAACACAACCAGTCGACACCATAAGTTCAAGAACAAAAAACAACTACAATAACTTAACCACACGGCTACCCATTCTAGCCCTCGATTACTCGCAACTATGCCCAACACACGGCCTCAATCAATTAGGGAAAGGATACACCCCAATATCCCCCAAACATAATGTATACTCAATCAAACAATAGCCAGCAACACAACAAGTTCACACAACATAACAAGCGTATGATTGGAACGGAAATCATGTCAAAATGGAGAGAACAAAACCCTTGACATACCTCTATTTTTGATGAACTCGAAACAATCCAAAACCTTAGCCTTCAACTCCATCAATACATCGCCTAAAGGTAGTCCAACTTGCTTCCACAAATGCAGCCAACACAACTCAATAAAAAGCAACTCAAACGAAGCTTATATGATAAGATTCCTATGAATTCGATGGTGAATTTTCCAAAATGATGACCTACCGATGCTAATGAACCCATAACTAAACCAAGAAGCTAAGAATCAAGAGTTAAAGATGCTCACCAATTTACTATTATAAATAAGTGAAGCTTTAGTGTACTACGAAGGGTATTTTCAGAATACTCAACATATTTTATGGCTATTTTGGTATTTTACTTACCTCAAGCAGATATCTGCCAACTGTATAAATGTAATTCTGCTGTCATTAACTCATTGGGACACATGTGGCTCTTTGTAATTACCA
>JACEIK010001646.1:237865-249151 GCA_018107945.1 Datura stramonium | reverse complement strand
GCTAGCCGGGCACCAGATGTGCTTAGGCTCACCAGTTAGCAGTCCAGGTCCTACTAGGGCACCAGGTGCCAGTCATACCCCCCAAGGCGGGGCGTGACAATTTATTAAGAGCATTTTCGACTTTTCTATGCTATGAGACCCTAAACTACGTTGTTTTAGCTTATGAAAGGTGGGTTAGAGGGATAAGTTATTCTAAGTCCTCATTCATGAATGCAAGAGGATAGAGAGGTGACCAAAGGTGATTCAAGGCTTTTGTCTTCAAGTTCTTCTAATTCTTTCTTGGGCATTCAAGGGAGATTAAGAATCAGTTGTTTCAGGTATGTAAGGCTATCAATGGGTGTTTTCTTCCACACCCATGCCCATTCTCTACAATTTCATGAAAAACATTACAAAAAATTATGGGGTTTTGAAGTAAATTTATATAAAAATTCAATGACCATTAATGGGCTTTGTGATTTTAGAATCTTATCATATTCTATGAATTTTTGATCAGCTTTTATGATTTAAATTATTATAATGTTATCGATTTTGATTTCTATGGAACTAAGCCTAATTATGCATGACCCATGATTAATCCATTTACGACCTATTTTCTCAATAATGATATTTACAAGAATAACATGATTTACAATTTAAATTATGAATTTAATCAATTAGCCATCATGATTGCATGAATTTCAAGCTATATGTATGATCTACAAGTATGTATGAAACTTATGTTTTATGAATTATGTTTTGGCCGACTCAAGGGCGTTGTTTCATGGTTATTTCATGTATTTACAAGCATGTTTATGATTCTCATGATTTAACTAGCCTATGAAATCATGCATATTATACTATGATCACTATATATGTTTTGGGAGTAGTATCGAACACCGAGTAGGTTCGAGGCTCAGGTTAAGCCCCGGATCTCATAAACTATGTGCCACCGTAGGTATGATGGACCTCCCCTATAACTATCCCCTGGCCCCATTTTGGCCCCTTCTCATGCATGATCACGTCTTTCATGGTTCTACCCTTGGCAAGTTACGGACGGCTTCCCGATTAGGTTTACAAGTTGGACTTTGTGTGTACTCATATGGGGTATGTAGGTTAAGAGAATCTCCCACTGTTCCTCATGATTTATGAATGCTTATGATTATGAATTTAGGCTCAAGTCATGCTATGTAAAGCTTTTCTCATATGGTTATGATTACGTTGTATTACGAATGTTTTGAAAACCTTGAGCCTTATGTTATGTTACAATATTTACGATATGAGCATGATTTCCTACTCTTATGATCATTTATGAGTTTTATATATTTTAAATATCCGTTTTACTTACCTTGCATACTCGGTACATTCCACATACTGACCGCATACTTTCTATTTTGTATCGTTTCTTGATACAGGACCCGGCTCTCAGGCTCACCCTCCTCAGTAGGTCTTCAGAGTTAGCTATCAGCTTATTTGGTGAGTCCTCAAGTTCCAAGGGCCATATGTTCAGACTCTATTATTCTCTTTCAGTTTCAGTATTGTAGGGTAACTTGGGGGTATTGTCCCTTCAACCCCTCTTTCATTATTAGAGGTTTTTCAGACTATCAGTTGTATTCAGCCATCATGTATGGATCATGTATTCCCTTTTCTCCATTATTATGTCATGATTTCATTTTCCTTATGTTTATTTCTTCCGCTTATGTGAATGAATTAGATGTATGCTCACGCCATGGGTCGACTTGGGGTCTCTCGGGGCTCCTTGTCCCGTGTCTACTATCAAGGTGTATGTTTGAGTCGTGACAGTTATTTCGTGCAAGATTTCGCAATTCAAAACAAAGACCCCATTTGATAACTAACCATCAACCATCAAAACTAACCAAGTCATTCATTCATTTTATTTTCAAAACAAGTCACACCCAACAAGGGCAATCATCAATCATCGAAAGAAAACAACAGTCTGACAAAGGCTCTAATCAATCAATTTCAAAATAAAAACATAAAAACATCCAAAGAAACATCCTGTCACACCCCAAACCTGGGGAGGCATGACTGGCACCTAGTGCCACCCCTGATATGAGCATACCCAATGCCTAAAATATAAAACAAAGGCAAAAACCGATGAGGTTCAAAAACACAATAACTATACAGTCAGAATGAGACGATAGACTATAGCGTAAGCTGGCTCACCTGACCAAAAATGAAAAAATAAGTACAATTTACCGTCAAGGCCACGGAATGGAAGAACAACTATACAGCATGGTCCACCTGGACTAAAACAATGACACTACATGCACAACAAATGTCTACGAGCTCTAAAACTATAATAGAAATCAACTACTCGGGACAGGGCCCCGAACTACCCATAACTCAACCTCTAGCAACTCCGAAAGAATTGAAGCACGCCGACTCAGCTGGAACTCCACTCAGCAACCAAGAACCTGATCTAAGAGCCCATCATCACCTGTAGGAATGAATGTAGCACCCCGACTAGGGCGCAAGTACAATAATGTATCGAGCATGAAAGGCAGAAACAACTGGAATACTAAGATTAGAGATCAATAGATATACCAAATATTGCAGAAGGAGAACTGAACTTAAGTAAACACATAAAACCTACCTGGCCCCCATAAGCCTTGCAAGTACAAGCAAACATAAGAACCTACCTGGCCCCCATAAGTCCGGCAAGTCCAAAATGTGAATAACAATACAACGGCACCTAGCCTACCCAACTCACCTGTCATCGCCTCTAGACCTCTCAATGGCCTCAGCTAATACAAACCAACATCTAGCATCCACTTCTATCAAATGACAAATAACACAAGAAACAACCATAATATAATGCCAAACAAATCACATGTGAACACCAGTTAATCAAAATCATCAATCAGGCACTGCCGGACACTCTCTCGACTGCACACAGTTAGAAGAGCTCAATCCATCTGGGAGAACCAATTGCATTCCCAGGAAGGCTCAGATATGTCGGACCACTCTCGAATCATGTCTCAACTTGACACTATGGGGGACATCATTCTCAACCCTGAAGGTCATTTCACTCCTTGGGATGAACCCCTCAGCCGGAAACACTCTCGTGCGTCAGGTATCCACAAGACACAAGGTACCTCGAGCTCGACCCCTAGCTGGAACAACTCTCGTTCATCGGGTATCCACAAGCCACAAGGTCTTGAACACAACACATACACAATCCGCAACAATAATAATGCATGCTCAAATAGCCCACAATCGGCTCTCAAACCACACAAACCAACTAATACAACATAGTACTATTCATTCACGTCTAGCCATCCACAGACGAGCCACTAGTCGAGCTAAGGATTAACATCCTAATTAGCCCAAGTGTCACACCGGCCGTCACGTCCCATCGACACGGTTGACACGATCGCCGATTCGAATATGACAAAAGATCATCGCAACCATCGAACTTAACCACTCTAATTCATCATGACCTGATCTTATTCACAATAAAATCCCATAACTTACTATAAGTACCACACGCCTCACACACGACCTCTCGATACAAACCGAATAATTTGCCATAACTACGATTCTCCACACTCAAGCCTGAGATACCAACCAAAAAAATACCGTAAACACACCATTATCACCATATAAATAATAGAATAAGAGTTCAATAATAGAAAAAACACAAGCCATCACAAAACAGCCAACACACACGTCCACACGGACGACAATGACTAAGGAATTCATACCGACAAAGGGAGGGAAAAAGCTAGACGAACTTGAGCCTTCAACACCACGAACCTACTGCCTAACGGAAGTACAAAATTCTTCAAAAACGCAGCCAACACAACTCAACAACAAAACAAGTCAAATGAAGCGTACCCGATAAGATTCATAGGAATTCAACGGTAGAAACTCTGAGACAACAACCTACCGGCATTAAAACACGTATAAACAACCTTAAACACTAAGGAGAACAAATGAAATAAGTCTTACCAACAGCTTCACCATGAAATAGACACTAACAGCCTAGAAAAACACCAAACCACGGACTTCACGCGATTCCCGACTTCCAACACCAAAACCATGTTGAGCCATGGATTCTAGCCCCAAAACAAAAATGAAACTATGGAGAGAACTTGAGAGAGGTTTCATAAGAAATATATTCTTGAAAATGAATTTTTGATTACCAACAACCGACCAAAGGGGATTAAATAATCTTCCACTGCCTTAAGACCTTGTGAGGCGCCTTCTTGCGCGGTCTCGCAAAAACGTGAATATCTCTCTACTCTGAAGTCGGATTAGAAAATGGTTTGATGAAGTAGAAAATAGACTCATAAATATTTAATTTGATAGGTCGCACACCTCCTAAATCCTTATATATTTGGAGAAAAAATTTGATACATTTGACCTAAATTTCAATGAATCTCAAGAAGGAAATTTTGCGATAACTTTTTCCGAATTTTGTTAAAAAACTTTATCAACGTTCAATATTAAATATGATTATAGAGTGATTAAAATAACACATAACTCTTCCTTCTTAGCCTATTAGGTACTCTTAGTCCTACATTAAAAGTATGATTTTGTCACTCAAACTATCCGGGGTGTTATACATCCATCCCCGACCCTATCATCAACTGCACTCATCCCTCCCCCACTTAAGAGAATACATTATACTCAATTTAAATATGAAAAAGGGAAAGGGACAAGAAAATCCCTGAGTGGGTCACTCGTCTTCATCATCAGCATCTGAAACATCGACATCACCACCACTGGCCTCACCTAGCCTAGAAAAATCATCTCACAGGCCCTCGAAAAGATCATAAATCAAACCCCGAACTGAGGAATGAGCATCCATCACAGCATCAAAGGTTCTCATATTCGGCACTTCTATTGAAGTCTGATTCAGCCACTTGTACCTCAATTCGGAGGGAAGTGACTGCCCCTACAACCGCATCCACCCTCTGGCATAGCATGGTGACATTCTCGTACAACGATTTGAGCTCATTTTTGTTTTTTTTTGCAATGAGTGCAGGGAGGATCTTATCCAATCGTCGATGTTGGCTTTTATGCGAGTTTGTCATCTCCACAAGTCTATGGAGACCACTTGGTTGAGAGGATTGCGGATGGGGTGATGCTCCACGCTGAGGCATGTCGCCTGATTCTTGGTCTTACATATCTGGCTGGGGCATGTTTGACTCTGGGGCTTGTGGTGACTGGTCTGACCCATGGGATAGGGATCCTTCCTGTAATCTTAAGGTTTGCAGTCTCTTTCTTTTCATTGTCGGTGCCTCGGCATCTCTCTTCCGATCAATGGCTATCACTCCTAGAGCAGCGGAAGGGGTTTCATAAGGGAATAGAGGCACTCCAGATTATGAGCAAATCTAGGAAACCACGATAGCATAGGGCATTGAAGTCTTATACTGCCAAGCCTTTTTCTTCATCTGCTGGGCAACATTTTCCCCAAAGTTAATGGGGACTCCCGTTATGATGCAGGCAATAAGAATTGTATTTTCTAGGCTGATCCTCTGCTCATTTTTGGAGGGGATGATCCTGGCGCAAATAAAATCCATTCATAGCTTGGCCTCGAACATCAAATTGTGGAGAGATATTTTTCCACCCATTGTGGCCTAGAGAGGGGTGTCAACAACAATGATGCAGGCTACCCAAGAAAACTAATCCTTCATATCAGCTACCTGGGCCATATACTCCATACTGAATTCAACTTCGTCTTACAAAAACATGGAGTTGTTGGCCGCTGGGTAATGTCAACTTCCACCCCCCTTAGCATCACTGATGGAAGGCATGGAAAATCATCAACTTTGCCCCTGTGTTGCATGGTATCTTGGCGGGCCTGATATGAGGCGTACAATTCTATCACAAAGTTGGTGTAGTAAGACAAGAGTGAGTTGTCAAACGCATGCCATTGCCTTTCTGTGAATTGGGCGTTGATGCTTCAAAGGTTGCCCCTCATTCCCTCCAATTCAAACCGCTTCTCCACTGTGATGGATCAGCCTTGGTAAATTAAATAGTGCTCTTGCATGTTGGGAACACAAAATATTATTGCTTTCTTGGTGTTGGAACATGGTGGAGCGGCTTTTTCTTTGCCCTTTCCCTTACTATAAGATGAGGCAGGGGCCTTTCCTTTTCCTTTATTCCTTGATGAAGACATGGTTTTTTCTTCAAGGATGATGTTAGTGACAACTATTCGAAAAGGAAATTAAAATAATCAGAAACTAGTCTAAGGGGGAACTTAGAAATAAGGGTAAGAATACATCATTTAAAGAACCAACAGTACCGATGAAGTACCGGCGGTTCACAAGAGCAATTTTGTGGACCACTGCTTGCCTGCAAATGTGTTACAGAAACCTGGGCAACTAAGGGGTGTATTGGCAGTTAAGCGGTGAATCGCCGGTCCAGATTCATGAACCGCCGATGTAACACAGGATCCACTTAGTGGCTTGAAGCCAATTTTAAGAGTGAACCGGCATTCTATCGACGATTCGCCGAACCTGACCAGCGAAACGCTAGACCCATCATCCCCAATTCGAATTTAAAAAAATCAAAGGCACCCATTAACACACACTCACACACATCATGAAAAAATCACCACTACTCCATCTAAACACAATCTCATGACGGTTTGCCCTTAAGAATTATGTCACCCGGTCTATCATCGGGAAAAACATTGCATTTCATTCCGATTGGGTTACTCAGACTTCACCCATTTCAAAATTTCACACACATAAGCACATATTCCCCATTCCGCTCAACAACCAGAGCGTATTCATGAGTTCAATAAGAAAGGGAAACAAAGTATTAACACTAAAGAATTAAGAACCAATAAGAAAATCAAGACAAGGGCAATAAGACTTTTACCACAATGTAGGATTTCTTGCACACTTGAACTTCAAAATCTTACATAATTCTTAACAATGGCACTTCAAGAGACGTGTAGTAGAGGAAGGGAATGTGAGTGAAGTGAGTGTGTTAGTGAAAGGATGGAGAGGGTTTTATAGATGAGAGGTGGAGGTTTGATAGGTTAATGGGATAGTGGAGAGTTAATGTTGGTGTGTTGGTGGGAAGTGGAAAGGTGTAAAGGTGGGAAAGTGGAAAGGTTGAAAAGAGAGAAATATGGGGAAGTGGGAATTTTGGGAAATGAATAAACAAAAATGGAATGGAAAAATGGTGAAAAGAGGGAACTCAGGGAATATTTGCAGAATAGGGAGGCTTATCAGGTATATGGGATTCGGTGTGTCCGCTCTTTAAATTCCATTTTGAAACAAATTCATACCTCCACCAGCACTACATACGGTGGTTATTCGATGCCCACCGTTTGCTACCTTGGAAACTCCAACTCATATGCTACCTTGCCAACCCGTTTCACAATCCGGTATGGGCCAATATAACAGGGACTGAGTTTCCCTTTCTTTCCAAACCTCATCACTCCCTTCATGGGGGATACATTCAAAAACATCCAATCATGAACTTCAAACTCAAGATCCCTCCTCCTCACATCCGCATAGGACTTTTGATGACTCTGAGATATTTTCAACCTATCCCTTATAAGGTGAACATTCTTCATATCCTCATGGACTGAATCCAATCCTACCATTCCAGCTTCACCGACTTCAAATCAACCAATAGGTGATCCACATCTCTGCCCATAGAGAGCCTAAAACGGAGCCATCTGAATGTTGGAGTGGTAGCTTTGTTGTTATATGCAAACTCAATAAGAGGCAGATGATCATCACAACTACCCTTGAAATCTATCACACACGCTCTCAACATATCCTCGAGGGTCTGTATAGTCTGCTCTGCCTAACCATCTGTTTGTGGGTGAAATGCGGTGCTAAGTTTGACCTGAGTGCCGAGTTCCTTTTGAAACGATCTCCAAAAACTATGAGGTAAATTGAGTACCTCTATTTTATATGATGGACAAGGGCACTCCATGCAACTAAACTAACTGTCGAATGTACAATTTAGCATTATCCTCCACTTAATCGGTCATTTTGACTGGTAGGATGTGAGCTGCCTTAGTCAACCTATCTACAACCATCCAAATAGAGTCATACTATCGGCATGCATGAGGAAACCCTGTAATGAAGTCTATATTTATTTCCTCCTACTTCATAGTAGGTATACTGTTCCATCCCAGGAGCTCAAAGATTGGACCCTGGAGTTGAAACGGGAAAATTGTGAAATTGATGTTGCAGGCATAGGATGAGTCATGGGACGACTCGTGAGGACAACCCACGAGTCGTCAGGTGACTCGTGGGGAAGGCCAGTGTAGAGTTTGGAAGCCTAGAGGATAGGGTCCCCACGGGCGTGCCAACGAATCGTGTTAAGACCCCACTAGTCGTTATGTCAATCGTGGGGTGAGGGAGGAGGAAGAGAAAAAGAAGGAATCAGTGTAGTTAATGTAAGGGACCCCACAAGTCATGGTCTGTCCCAACGACTCGTGAGGTGAGTCGTGATTAAGAAAAGGGGATTTTATTAAATACTAAGGAAATGTACATGACGGAAGGTGAACACGAGTCGTGGTCTCGAGGAATGAGTAGTTAAGTCCCTCGTTATGAGCCGTAAGAGATCAGCTACCCAATGTACTTAACGGGTCATATGACAAGTCATGGCCCATAGGGACGAGTCATCAGGTTGTCAATTAGGACCCCCTGACAGTTAATTTCAGCGATTTTAGTAAGGTCCTTTCCGTTATTCCTAAATACTAGGGGCTTATACTATGTCGTTCAAGGCTCGTTTTAGAGGGTTTTTATCTAAACCATTCTCCCCATGCATGCAAGTTTAAAGGTTTGAAGAGGAGATTCAAGACTAAATCTCAAGGCTTCCAATTGGAATCTCAGCTAGGCAATTAAAGAGTGTTAGAATTCAGCATTCCTAGGAATGTAAGGCACCCATGCCTAATTCCTATCAAAATATGATAAATTGTCTATGATCAAGTATGGGATTTTACCCAATTGCATGATTCTTCAATCTCTATACATGGGTATGATTAGATTGTATTTATATTGATGGATTATGAAGCTTGGGAGAATTCTACGTTTTTTTTCCTTATAAAAACTATTTTTACCAAATTTTGAATCTAAAATTCCCATGGATAATGAGTTCATAAAAGAAGTGATTTATGACAAATGTGTTATGATGATGAGGTTGATGATGATAAGAATGTTTCTAAAGCTACCCATGATCTGTGTTGTTTTCAAAATGAATTGATTAGATCCAACTATTATAAAGCTTTGGATGATGCCCACATGTTGATTTAAAGTGATGATTTTCCCGACATAAGCTTACCACATTATTTGAAGTGAAATTTCCCAATTTTTATTATAAATTCTAGCTTATGGTATATTGAGTAAATATTTCTACATGTGGCTTTCCATATGATTTGGAGTAGATGCTCCTACCTATGATTGAGCTTGTGGTATGTTTCGAAATAAAGCTTCTCATATGCATGAATTCATAATTGGGATGTAGGTCAATATTTAGCTTTGTCAGTAGACAATGTTTAGCTTCATATCCATATGATTTCTAGTCTATGCATGATTTTATTATGAGCTTTGTCACAAGGCAATGTTGAGCTTTGTTTCATATGATATTGAGTCATGCATGATTTCATCTTGAGCTTCGTCAAGGGACGATGTTGAGCTCTGTCAATAGACAATGTTGAGCTTCGTCAATGGACGATGTTGAGCTTTGTTATATACGATGGAGAGTGTTGAATGTTTTTGGGAGAAAAGTCTAGCATCGAGCAGGTTAAGGGTCGATTACCCTATGCCCTAGAACTACGCGCCAACGTAGGTTAATACTATTATATTTTTGGGACCTCCCTTGTGAGCTATCCCTGACCCGATTGGCCCTTCAGCTTGATATCGATATCATGGTATCGTCCATCACCCTAGCAAGGTTTTAGATGGCTCTACCCACTTGGGTGAGATAGTTGGGACAACGTAAGCTCTATCGTGGTATGTTGGTTATGTGACGAGTTTCACACTATCTATATCATTCAGATTCCATATTCATTTCTCTTGATAATTACCTTATGCATGCATGATCTAAAAGTAAGGTTTGAGTTATTGTTCATATTTTTGATATAAATATTATGTTTAGCTTTGGGTCATTCTATTCAGTTATGATGTTTTCAAGCTAAGCATGGTCATGTTAGGATAAGATTGCTATTTCAGAATGAATGCATGTATTCCCTTCCTCTCATGGTGAAAACATATGGTATGCATGAAATGTTTTAAATGTTTTACTTTACTAAAGCGGTTTACTTACCTTGCATACTTGGTACATTCCACGTACTGACCGCATACTTCTATGTTGTATTGTTTCATGATACAGGACCCGGCTCGTAGCTTCAGCCCCGTCCTTAGAAAACTTTCCGAAGTTACTATCTTCTCAACTTGGTGAGTCCTCATCCTCCGAGGACTAGACTATCATTTTCCTTTATGTATTTAGTGTTTCAGCATTGTTGAGTTAGTTGGGGTCTTATCCCTTTAACTTGTTCAGATTAGAGTCTTTCAGACTTTTGTATGTGTAGTTTCGGATATTGTTCTGATGCGCCATTGTATGAGATTTATGCCGAGTTTATAATTATGTTTTCTTCATGTTTATTGAATCGGTTAGTTGAATGCTTATGCCATGGGACGACTTGGGGTGTCGCAGATTCCCTTGTCCCGTGTCTACGATCCGGGCCTGCGTTCGGTTCAAGACAAACTTGGTATCTGATCAATAGGTTTGATGTGTCCTAGGTAGTCTAAAATCCTCTTTAGGGAGAGTCTTTTTCATTGGTGCGAATCTCACCACACTTATGACGAATGACGTGCCCTTATTCGCGCGTCCGCAAGTGTACGGGACGTGCAAGTAATATAGTGGCACTTTTAGAGAACCGAAATGTCGAACCCACAGGGACTGGACCCATTCCTCTAACTATCCCTTTCAAGTGTGATCTTAAATACCGAAAATGTTGATTATAGAAATTTTCGATGGAGATTTAATTAAGTCTAATTTTTTGTCAACGAAATACTCTGAATTCACTCTAGGAGCAACATAGTGTTAAAACCAGATAATCATGCGATACTACGATTTGCAATGGTTTAAGCTTGAAACTATCGATTGCTGTCTCACATAATTAGAATTGCATGTTCATGGTCTTTCGAGCCTCTAAACACGACAAACTAGCCTCACTGCATCATTGTGAGCGAGGATGCTAATTTTTAGTTCGTGGGCAATTAATTATGTTGTGGTTTACGTGGAAATGATTAGGGACTTTCGTGCGTATAATCATTTATCTCAACTTAGCCTCACAACTAC
>JACEIK010001646.1:208655-224365 GCA_018107945.1 Datura stramonium | reverse complement strand
GCATCTTAGCTCCATAAACAGTATGTTTATCCTGCAAAACAACGCTAATCATGTTGGTTAGTATAAATTCACACTTCCCTACAATTTACATGAGAATGTAGAAATATTGTTGGATAAACAAGGCAAAAACGATGCATTTGAGTATCACTTGGGCATATAAATATGCCCCAGATCATCGTGCAATGAAAGGCCTTTCTATCCTTCTAATTCATGTTATTCTAGATTGAAGAATCGTGGAACCTCAAAGAGTGAGTAGAAGAATTAATGTAGGTGGTGTGGGCCACGAGGATGGAAACAGCAATGAGCATCAGCCAGCCCCACCAGTTCAGGAGCCTCAGGCATCGGAGCCAGCTGCTCATGCTGAGTTCCAAGTTTCCATTCGGATTCTTGCTTAGGCCTTGACCGCTCAGGTCAATCAGGAGGCCATTGTGCATGTTTCGCAAAATGGCAATGCGGCGGCAGCTCACGTCAAGAACTTCATGAGGATGAACCCACCGGAGTTTCTGCGGTCCAACGTAGATGAGGACCCGCATGATTTATTTGATGAGATTGTCAAGATCACCCAAGTTATAGGGGTGAGTAGTGTTGAGTGCGCAGAGTTGGCCTCCTACCAGTTCAAAGGGGTTGCGCATATTTGGTTCCGCCAGTAGAAGGACAACAAGGTCGCAGGAGTACGTCCGATCACATGGAAGGAGTTTCATGGTGTATTCCTAGATCGGTTCTTCCCTTGAGAGATGAGGGAGTTGAAAGAAGCCGAGTTCGTGAATTTAAAGCAAGGATGGAGGACTATTCAGGAGTACGCCCTTGAGTTCACCCGCCTATCTATGTATTCCCTAGAGTTAGTGACAGACCATTGGGCGCGGGTGAGCAGATTTATGCATGGTATAGCAGGATATTTGGACAAGGACTACAGGACAACTATGCACCACCAGGACAAGGGCTTCCCACGCATAGTGTTATACGCCCGGCAGATGGAGATGGAACACTCAAGGGAAAGGGAGGCCAAGAGGGCTAGGACTGAGGACCACAAATTTACTCAGCAGATGTCTAGTGGTGGGCATCGATAGCAGGCCCACCAGAGATCATCAACCCAAGAATCAACCACCGTGAGTGTGCCATCTAGGCCCGGACATGATCAGAAGGGGTGAGCGTTAGGCTCGAGGTGTCATAGCAGCAGATCCGCAGATTCTAGCATTCCAGCTTGCCGCAGATGTGGCCGAGGGAACACAGGCTAGAACTTGGCAAGGTCAGGAGCTTGTTTTGGATGTGGGCAGCCTGGACATATGCTCAAATATTGTCCCATTGTGAGACAGGACTAGGTTGGGTGTCGAGGACGAGCTTCTAGTTCAGCAGCCCCACCCCTACGGACAACACATCAGGGGGCATCTACTAGAATAGCTAGCGGACAGTGACATAACAGATTATATGCCTTAGCCATTCGCCCGGAGCAGGAGGCCTCACCAGATGTAGTCATCGGTATGTTGAGAGTTTTTCATGTTGATATGTATGCTTTGTAAGATTTGGGGGCTACCCTATCTTTTGTGACATCATATATAACCAGTAGCTTCACAGTCAGTCCCAATATCTTGTCAGAGCCTTTCTTAGTTTCTACTCCAGTAGGTGACTCAGTTATAGCTAGACGGGTGTATAGAAATTATTCGATCTCAGTTCTTCATAAGGTCACCTCAGCAGACTTGATAGAGTTAGCCATGACCGATTTTGATGTTATTCTCAGCATGGATTGGATATTCGCATGCTATGCCTTAATTAATTTTAGGACCCAGTCAATAGAGTTCAGATTTCTATGTGAGCCTGTCTTAGAATAGGAGGGTAGTTCAGTTGTACCTGTAGGTTGATTTATTTCCTACCTTAAGGCTAGAAATATGATTTCTAAGGGTTTTTTGTACCATCTAGTTAGGGTTAAGGACGTGGATTGTGAGACCCCGACTATCCAGTCTGTACCAGTAGTACGTGAGTATCCAAAGGTCTTTCCTAATAATTTGCTAGGTGTCCCTCCCGAGTGGGCGATTGATTTCGGTATAAACCTTCTTGCCGACATGCTGCCTATATCGATTGGACCTTATAGAATGGTTCCAGCCGAGCTAAAAGAGTTGAAGGATCAGTTGAAGGACCAGTTAGATAAGGGCTTTATTATGCCGAGTAACTCTTAATGCGGTGCACCAGTGTTATTTGTCCGAAAGAAGGATGGTTCGCTTCGGATGTGCATTGATTATAGCCAGTTGAATAAGGTTACCATCAAGAACAGGTACTCCTTTCCTAGGATTGATGATTTGTTTGACCAGCTTCAGGGTGCCAAGTGTTTCTCCAAGATTGATCTCAATTATGGGTATCACTAGGTCAGGGTTCGGGAGAGTTACATCCCGAAAATCGCTTTTAAGACTCGGTATGGTCACTACGAATTTTTTGTTATGTCTTTTGGACTAACCAATTCCCCTGCATCTTTTATGGATCTAATGTATAGGGTGTTTAAGGAATATTTGGACATGTTCGTGATTGTGTTCATTGATGACATCCTTATGTACTCTCGGAGCGAGAAAGAGCATGCCGCTCACATGAAAAAAGTGCTTCAAACCCTCAAGGAACAACAGTTGTATGCAAATTTTAGCAAATGCATGTTCTGGTTGGACTTGTGGCATTTCTAGGCCATGTGGTGTCAAGCGAGGGTATAAAATTAGATTCTCAAAAGATTGAGGCGGTAAAGAATTGGCCCAGATCAGTGAACCCATCAGATATCAGGAGCTTTCTGGGCTTAGTGGGTTATTATCAGAGATTCCTTGAGGGTTTTTCATCTATTGCAGCCCCATTGACTAGATTGACTCAAAAAAAGGTGAAGTTCCAATGGTCGGAGGCTTGTGAGGAAAACTTCCAGGAGTTGAAGGCCCGACTCACTTCAGCACCAATGTTGACTTTACCCGAGGGTAATGATGGCTTTGTTGTATATTGTGATGCTTTGCAAGTTGGACTCGGGTATGTGTTGATACAACATAAGGAGTGATAGCATATGCCTCGAGACATTTGAAAGTTCATGAAAAGAACTACCCAACCCATGATCTTAAATTAGCCGTGACGGTGTTTGCATTAAGGATATGGTGGCATTACTTGTATGGGGTCCACCTGGATGTATTCACAAATCACAAGAGCTTGCAATATGTGTTTACGCAAAAAGACCTCAATCTTCGGCAAAGGAGGTGGTTGGAGCTACTTAAGGACTATGATATGAGTGTTCTTTACCACCCAGGTAAGGCTAATGTAGTAGTGGACACACTTAGTAGACTCTCTATGGAGTTTGTGTCCCACATGGATGAGGGGAGGAAAGAGTTGATGAAAGATTTCCATCGACTTGCAAAACGGCATTGTTGTGCAAAACGACATTGTTGTCCCACTCAACCGATGGCGGCATTGTTGTGCAAAACAGATCAGAATCGTCCTTGTTGATGGATGTGAAGTCCAGGAAAGATGAGGATCCAATTCTAGTAAAGCTGAAGGAAGCCGTTGGAAGTCAGAAGGTGGAGGTCTTCTCCCAAGGGGGAGATGGGGTGCTGCGGTACCAAGGCCGTCTATGTTTTCCAGATTTGATGATTTGAGGAACCAGATACTTCGTGAGGAACATGGATGCAGGTACTCTATCCATCCGGGTTCCACCAAGATGTATCATGAGTTGCGATAAATATATTGGTGGCAAGGCATGGAGAAGGATATCGCAGAATTTGTAGCTAATTGCCCGAACTGTCAGCAAATAAAAGTTGAGCATCAAATATCGGGAGGCGTACTTCAAGATATCAGCATTCCCAGTTTTGAACGGGAAGAGATTAATATGGATTTCATTATAGGCCTACCTCGTACTCGCGGACACTATGATTCCATTTGGGTGGTGGTCGACAGGTTGACCAAGGCTGCACACTTTCTACCGATCAAAACCATAGATTCAGCAGGTGATTATGCCAAATTGTATATTTGGGAGTTGGTTCAACTTCATGGAGTGCCCTTTCCTATTATTTAAGATCGAGGTACTCAGTTTACCTCCCAATTGTTGCGTTCTTTTCTAAAGGGACTTGGGACTCAAGTTAAGCTCAATACAGCCTTTCATCCACAAACAGATGGTCGGATGGGACGAACAATTCAGACCCTCGAGGATATGTTGAGGGCATGTGTGATGGATTTCAAAGGTAGTTGGGATGACCACTTTCACTTGATCGAGTTTGCTTATAACAACAACTATCAGTCTAGCATCAAAATGGCACCGTTCGAGGCTCTTTATGGGAGGAGGTGTAGATTGCCCATCGGATGGTTTGAGGTTGGTGAAGCCGCTAGGATAGGACCTAATTCGTTTTATGAGCCCATGGTAAAGGTTTCGCTGATAAGGGAAAGACTGAAAACTGCTCAGAGTCATCAAAATTAATATGCAGATTTGAGAAGAAGAGATTTGGAGTTTGAGGTGGACGATTGGGTATTTCTAAAGGTACCTCCCATGAAGGGAGTCATGCAGTTCAGAAAGAAAGGAAATCTCAGTCCCGGCTATATTGGTCCTTACCGGGTTATGAGAAGAGTTGGTAAGGTAGCGAATAAGTTGGACTTGCCATCTGAGTTATCTTCAGTTCATCCCGTCTTTCATGTTTTGCTCTTGAAAAAGTGCTTGAGTGATCCCTCTTTAGTTTTCCCTGTGGAGATGTTGGTGTGGGAAATAGCCTCAGTTATGAACGAAATTCTAGTTGTAATCTTGGATCATCAGGTTCGGAGGCTAAGGAACAAAGAAGTAGCTTTGGTGAAGGTGTTGTGTAGAAACCAACATGTTGAGGGAGCTACGTTGGAAGCCGAAGTGACTATGATGGCTAAATACCCCCAACTATTCCCTACCGGCTCAATTTCAGTTTTAGGTACCAGGTTTTGCCTTAATTATCTAATCAGTTTCCATGTTCGGTTCGTGTGCACAAGTTTGAATCATGTTATGATAAATGTATGTGATGCCTGATTCAGTTCAGCTATGTAGTTCTTTTTGGAGGTAGTCATTCCGTCAGTTTTTGGTTTTAATAATTATTGTTTGCATATGAGGATTGCTTTTTTATGAGTTTTCTGTATGTTTCTAACATTCTAGGATGAATGTCCCCATGGGGGAGATATTTTTATATCCCGGGATCTCAAAGATTGGACCCGGGAGTTAAAACGGGAAAACTGTGAAATTGATGTTGCAGGCATAGGACGAGTAATGGGATGACTCGTGAGGACAGCGCAGGAGTCGTCAGGTGACTTGTGGGGAAGGTTAGTGTAGAGTTGGGAAGCCTAGAGGATAAGGTCCCCACGGGCGTGGCAGTGACTCCTGGCCAGACCCCACGAGTCGTTAAGTCAGTCGTGGGGTGAGGGAGGAGGAAGAGAAAAATAAGGAACAAGTGTACCTAACAGAAGGGACCCCACGAGTCGTGGTCTATCCAAACGACACGTGAGGTGAGTCGTGATTAAGCAAAGGGTATTTTATTAAATTCTAAGGAAATGTACATGACAAAAGGTGACCACGAGTCATGGTCTTGAGGAACGAGTCGTCAAGTCCCCCATTATGAGCCCTAAGTGATCAGCTATCCAGTGTACTTGACGTGTCACATGACGAGTCATGGCCTGTAGCGACGAGTGATCAGGTCATCCATTAGGACCCCATGACAGTTAATTTCAATGATTTTAGTAAGGGCTTTTCCATAATTCTTAAATACTAGAGGCTTATATTACGTCGTTCAAGGCTCGTTACAGTGGGTTTTAGCAAGGAAAAAACCTATTCTAAACCATTCTCCCCATGCATTCAAGTTTCAAGGTTTGAAGAGGAGATTCAAGGCTAAATCTCAAGGTTTCCAATTGGAATCTCAGCCGGGCAATTAGAGGGTGTTAGAATTCACCATTCCCAGGTATGTAAGGCTATGAGTGGGTGTCTTCTTCCACACCCATGCCCGATTCCTATCAAAATGTGATATATTGTCTATGATCAAGTATGGGGTTTTATCCAATTGCATGATTCTTCAATCTCTAGGCATGGGTATGATTATATTGTATTTATATTGATGGATTATGAAGCTTGGGCAGATTCTAAGTTGTTTTTCCTTATAAAAACTGTTATTCCAAATTTTTAATCTAAAACGCCCATGGATGATGAGTTCATAAAAGAAGTGATTTATGACAAATGTGTTATGATAAGGTTTAAGATGAGAAGCATGTGTCTAAAACTACCCATGATCTATGTTGTTTTTTTCAAAATGAATTGATTAGATCCAAGTATGATAAAGCTTTGAATGATGCCCACATGTTGATTAAAAGTGATGATTTTCCCGAGATAAGCTTACCACATTATTTGAAGTGAAATTTCCTAATTTTAATTATAAATTCTAGCTTGAGATATGTTGAGTAAATATTTCTACATGTAGCTTACCACATGATTTGGAGTAGATGCTCCCACCTATGATTGAGCTTGTGGTATGTTTCGAAATAAAGCTTCTCATATGCATGAATTCATAATTGAGATGTAGGTCATTATTGAGCTTTCTCAATAGACAATGTTGAGCATCATATCCATATGATGTCTAGTCTATGCATGATTTCATTATGAGCTTTGTCAATAGACAATGTTGATCTTTGTTTCATAAGATGTTGAGTTATGCATGATTTCATATTGAGCTTCGTAGGGATGATGTTGAGCTTTGTCAATAGACAATGTTGAGCTTAGTCAATGGAGGATGTTGAGATTCATTATATACGATGTAGAGCGTTTCATGTTTTTGGTAGAAGTGTCTAGCACCAAGCGGGTTAAGGGTCGATTCCCTATGCCCCAGAACTATGTGGCAATGTAGGTTGATACTATCATATTATTGGGACCTCCCTTGTGAGCTATCCCTGGCCCGATTGGCCCTTAAGCTTGATATCGATATTATGGTATTGTACATCGCCCTGGCAACATTTTTGATGGCTCTACCCACTTAAGTACGATACTAGGGACCACGTAAGCTCTATCGTGGTATGTCGGTTAAGTGAAGAGTCTCCCACTGTCTATATCATTCAGATTGCATATTCATTTCTTATGATAATTACCTTATGTATGCATGTTCTACAAGTAAGGTTTGACTCATTGTTCAGCTTTTTGATATAAATGTTATGTTCAGCTTTGAGTCATTCGCGTCAGTTATGATGTTGTAAAGCTAAGCATTTTCATGTTATGATAAGATTGCGATTTCATAATGAATGCATGTATGCCCTTCCTCTCATGGTGAAAACATATGATATTCATTAAATGTTTTAAATGATTTACTTTACTAAAGCGGTTTTACTTGCCTTGCATACTCGGTACATTCCACGTACTGATCGCATACTTCTATGTTGTATGGTTTCATGATATAGGACCTGGCTCGCAGCTTCAGCCCCTTCCTTAGACAGCTTTCCGAAGTTAGTATCTGCTCGGATTGGTGAGTCCTCATCCTTCGAGGACTACACTATCATTTTCCTTTATGTATTTCCAGTTTCGGTATTGTTGAGTTAGTTGGGGTCTTTTCCCATCAACTCGTTCAAATTAGAGGCTTTCAGACTTATCTATGTGTAGTTTCAGATATTGTTCTGATGCGCCATTGTATGAGACTTCCGTTGAGTTTATAATTATGTTTTCTTCATGTTTATTGAATGAGTTAGTCGAATGCTTATGCCATGGGTCGACTTGGGATCTCTCGGGGTCCCTTGTCCCATGTTTATAATTCGGGCCTCCATTCGGGTCGTGATAGATACTAATATCTTGAAGCGTACCTCCAGGTCCTTGATGCTCAACCTTCACCTATTGACAATTTGGACACTTGGCCACAAACTCTGCGATGTCCTTTTTCATGCAATTCCACCAATAGACTTCCCGTAGGTCACGGTATATCTTAGTTGCACCTGGATGCATAGAGTATCTGGAACCAAGTGCTTCATGCAACATCCACTCCCTCAAGTCACCAACATCTGATACATTCAAACAACCCTGATATCGGAGCACACCATCTTATGAAGAAGACCTCTACTTTCTTATTATGAACGGCTTTCTTCAAATTCACCAAAATGGGATCCTCATTTTTCCTAGCCTTAATATCGGTCGCCAAAGAAGGTTCTGACCCATTCTGA
Organism: Datura stramonium; assembly: GCA_018107945.1. NCBI lineage: Eukaryota > Viridiplantae > Streptophyta > Magnoliopsida > Solanales > Solanaceae > Datura > Datura stramonium. The sequence continues at coordinate 216,226 of JACEIK010001646.1, read as the reverse complement.
ACAATCACACCACCATCCGTCGAGTCAACCAAATGAACTCCTAATCGTGCAAGTCGGTGCACTTCCTTTACTAACTTTTTCCTCTCCTTATCTACATGAGATACACTATCCATGGAAAGGCCGCTAAGAGCATCTGCCACCACATGTGCCTTGCCCGGGTTATAAAGGACACTCATATCATAGTCTTTCAACAGCTCCAACCACCTTCTCTGACACAGATTCAGATCCTTCTGAGTAAACACGTATTGTAGGCTTTTCTGGTCCGTAAACACATCCACATAGACCCCGTACAAATAGTGCCTCCTAATCATAAAGGCAAATACCACCGCCGCCAATTCGAGATCATGAGTCGGGCAGTTCTTTTCATGGACCTTCAACTTCCTGGAAGCATATGCTATACCCTTATCATGTTTCATTAGCACACAACCAAGGTTTATCCTCGAAGAGTAACAATATATCACAAATCCATTGGTACCCCCTGGTAAGGTCAACACAGTTGTTGAGGTTATTCGAGTCTTCAACTCTTGGAAACTCTTCTCACAAGCCTCCGACCATTGAAACTTCACCTTCTTCTGGGTCAATTTAGTCAACGGGGCTGCAATGGATGAAAACCCCTCAAAAATCTCTGATAATAACAAGCTAAACCCAAGAAACTCCTGATATCCGAAGGATTCACCGGTCTAGGCCAATTCTTTACTTCTTTTATCTTTTGAGAGTCCACCTGTAAACCCTCACTTGACACCACATGATAAAAAAATGCCACTGAGTTCATCCAAAACATGCACTTGCTGAATTTAGCATACAATTGACAATCCTTCAAAGTCTGTAGCACCACTCTAAAATGAGTGGCATGCTCCTCCTTGCTCCGATAGTATATAAGGATGTCATCTATGAACACAATCACGAACATATCCAATTATGGCTTGAACACTCTATTCATCAAATCCTTAAAAGCGGCAGGAGCATTCACTAGTCTTAAAGACATAACAACAAACTCATAATGACCATACCGAGTCGTGAAGGCTATCTTCGGAATATCGCTCTCCCAAACACCGAGCTGGTGATATCTTAAGGTCTATCTTCGAAAAGCACTTAGAATCATGAAGCGGGTCAAAAAAATCATCAATCTCGAGAGACGGTACCTATTCTTGATGGTAACTTTGTTCCATTGTCTATAACCAATACACATACGAAAGGAACCATCCTTCTTGCTGACAAAGAGAACCGGTGCACCACATGAGGATTTGATTGGTCTTATGAAACCCTTGTCAAAGATCCTTCAACTACTCCTTCAACTCCTTTAGCTTAGCTAGAGACACTATGTAAGGAGGAATAGATATATGTTGTATATCGGGAAGAAGGTCAATACCAAAATCAGTCTCCCACTCGGGAGGGTTTCCCGGTAAATCATCTAGAAACACTTCTGGGTACTCACACACTATAGGGACTGGCTTGATAGTAAGAGTTTCGGATGTATCATCCTAAAACCTAACTAGGTGGTATACGCAACCCTTAGAAATCATCTTTTTGGCCTTAAGGTAGGAAATGAAATGACCTACAGGATTAGGTGAACTACCCTTCAAATCTAGAACTGGCTAACCTGGAAATATGAACTCTATTGCATGGGTTCTACAATTGACTGAGGCATAACATGCATGTAAGCAATCCACGATGAAGATAACATCAAAATCGGTCATGACAAGCTCTACTATGTCGGCTGAGGTGATTTTCTGAAGGACAGTAAAAGGGAAATTTTTATATACACGTCGAGCTATAACTGAATCACCGACTGGAGTAGAGACTGAGAAGGTTTTTAGTAAGTAGTCGGTATTGACTCTAAAAATACTAGAAACACAGGGCGTCACAAAAAATAAAGTAGCCTCTATATCCGACAATGCATATACATCAAGGTGGAACACTCGTAACATACCCGTAACCATATCTGGTGAAGTCTCCTGCTCCTGGTAGGATGAAAGGGTATAAAACCTATTTTGGTGCAGGCCACCACCTATTGGTGGATGCACCTTGCTGGGCTGGGCGTGCTGGTACTACTGCTGATTTGGGAGCTTGAGCACGACCTCTACCATCACCCTGTCTAGCCAGGGGACACTCCCAGCGCATGTGGCTGGATCTACCAGACCTAAAATAGATATCCGATCCTATCAAGCACTCTCCTGTATGAATCTTGCCACACTTCCCACAGGCCGGAAAAGGCTCTGTCTGCATGCTCCTCTAGTCCCTTAAACCTAAGGCCTTGCTCTTCTGATCACCTCGCGTTCTAGACGGGGCATTGGCCAATGAAGGCGCTGCAGCTAATGACCTATGATGATAATGCTAGTGATGTCCACCTTCCGATCTCTATTGAGAGAACCCATAATTGTTTTTCCTAGCCCTCTTTGCCGCTCTCTCTCTTAGATGCACCGCCTCCATCTACTGGGCGTGCAAAACCATCAAGGGAAAATGAATACCCTGATGAAGCATGGCGATCCTACAATTCTTATCCAAGTAGTCTTACACTCCATATACAAACCCGCTCACCCGAGCTCTCTGATCATCCACTAGCTCCGGTGCATACTTGGAAAAACGAGTGAACTCCAAAGCATACTCTTGAACTGTCATGTCACCCTGCTTCATGTTCACAAACTTCGCTGCTTTAACATCCCTCATCTCACGAGGGAAGAACCGATCTAGAAATGCGACATGAAACTCCTCCCAACCATTAGGACCTACTCCAACTACCCTGCTATCCTTTCATTGCTTGAACCAAATGTGCACAACCCCTTTCAACTGATACGAGGCTAGATCAGCACACTCCTCTTCGGAACCCCCATGATCTGGGTGATCTTCAAAACCTCCTCAATGAACTTATGTAGATCCTGGTCCACCTTCCTCCCAAGAAACTCTGGAGGGTTCATTCTCAGAAAATCTCTAACTCTTGTCGCTGTCGCATTTCTGTTCTGAGGGACATGTGCTATCGCCTACTGATTTACCTGAGCGGTCAAGGCCTAAGCTAACATTTGTATGGCTGCACTGAACTTAGTGTGGGAAACCTGCTCGGGTGCATGCTCCTCATGGGCTAGTGGGAAATGCTGGTGCCCATATCCATTTTCATTCTTGTGGCCATTTTCGTTCCTGTTTCTTCTTCCTTTAACTCGGTGAGGAGGCATGATTATGAAAACGTGAATACAATGAGTTAGAAGGATAGTGAGACATTTCATCGCACGACATGAATCCTGAAGGAAGGGAACATTTCCTAAACGTCACGTAGCCTCTTCATCATAAGTGTGGAGCGCTTCACACCCATGAAAAATACTTTACTTAACATGGCTTTCGGACACCCTAGGACACTTCAAAACCTAATGGTCTAATACAAAGTTTTTCATGACCTGAACATAGATTCGGATCGAGACACGGGACAAGAAACCCCGAGAGGCTCCAAGATGACCCATGGCATGAAAATAACATCTAAGCGCAACATAATCAGGTGGAAGGTCAACATAATAAACATAGCAGAAGTCTGCATATATATGTATCAAGATAAAATTGAATCAACAACAACAAGTTGATTTCTACATAATGTCTGAAAGCCACTAACATAATTGATGAGCAGATGAGACATCACCCCCATCTAGCTTGACAAACTATGAAACTAAAAGGAACAAAACAAACTATAAATGACTGAACGTCCTCGAGGATGAGGACTTACCAACACCGGCTGGACAGGTAAAAAAGGGAAGCAAGGGATACTGATGTAATTAAGACTGATCCCTCAAGCCTGTATCATGAAATGATACAACATAGAGTATACGGTCGGCATTTGGAATGTACTGAGTATGCAAGATAAAAAAATGGACAGTTAAAATACATAAGAGTTCATAGGAGTAGGACAATATGATCATAACATAAATGCCATAATGTAAACATAAGGGCTCCAAGTTTTCAAAACATTCATAAATCAGTCATAATCATAATCATAGGTGAAAAGCTTCATTTAAACATGACTTGAGCTAAAGTAAAGTAAATATAACCATGCATAAATGATGAGGAATAATGGGAGGACTTGTCATAACCGATACCATCATGATAGAGTTTGCATAATGCCCAAATATCTCGCTCAAGTGGGCAGACCGTCCAAGACCTGCCAGGCAAGGGACGTTCATAATGTGATATCATAGGGATCCAATAACATTAACATTTATATATATAAACCTACAGTGGGATGTAGTTCTGAGACACCAGCGTAGTCCTTTAAACGTCGGGCTACTCAGTGCTAGACACTGCTCTCAAAAACATCCACAGGGCTCATATCATAATCATAATTCATTCATAAGTACTTGGCCAATTGTAACATAACATACTTGATCATACTTGAAATACATGATTGGCCATGTATAAGGACCCATATGTTGGCCAAGAGTCATAAATCCATAAATTATGAAATCCGTGCACACTTGTAAAACATTTGCATATTTGTTGTTCATAAATTCATGATGAGAATTTGAGAGAATTCATATCATAAATCATAAATCATAATGTTCTAAAGAAGATAAAGATCATAATGAAATCATAACTTGACTTTTCATTAAATATACATATTTGTGCATAATTAAATGGAATTAAAATCTATAAATTTATAATTTAAAAAGTTTTAAAATTTGCCCATAAATTATAAAGTATAGTTTGATACATGAAGGAAATCGACCCATATATAGATCATAGATAATATCACAAGAATCGAAATAAACCCCATAGATCATGAAATTTTAATCTAGAATTTAAAATCCATAGAATTTGGGAGGAATTTAGGGAATGAGAGTGAAAGGAACTCTCATTCATAGCCTCACATACCTGGTTAAATTGATTTTACACTCCCACTTGAAATCCCAAAGGAAATTGAAGATAATTTTATGAAATTCCTCAAACTTGATCTTCAAGCAAGGCTCTAGGTTGCATACATGGAGTGGAGATACTTAGAATAGGTTTATCCCCCTTAAAATCCTACTAACTAAGCTTAAAACAACGTAGTTTGGTACCCTAGTTCTTAGGAATAATGAAAATACCCTTAATGAATAACCTAGAAATTCTACACCGCCAGTGACCACGACCGACCCAACGGATCGTACCTTTATCCTACGGGTCATGGTTTTCTCTCGTCAGAGCCACTGCTTACCTCTGGGTTCTGAAGTTCCCACGTACCATACCATGAATTGTTCCATCTTCCAACAGATTGTTGAATCCTTATGTTACCACGATTGGGAGAAAATCCCTGCTCTTTCTTATGTGTGGAAGTAACGACCCGTCGTCACTTACCGTGGTTCGTACCTTGACCCATACCATCCATCTATGCCAACCTAGCCCCCAACCAACAGGTCCTTATCATGATTTGTGGTTCCTTACAACGGATTGTCCCATGAGTCTTACCTCCCCTCCTGCCGATCCAAAACCAAAAAAAGACTCTGACCCACGACTCATTACTTCAACCAATGAGTCATCCTGAGACCCGTTACTTCCCAGCCTATTCTGCATATTCTCACCACAGGCACCTTCAATGGGTCGTTAATCCCACCAACGACCCATACAATTACTCGTTCTGACAAAAAATCTCAAATTTCTTCTATTTTTCATTTCAAATTCCCAGTCATATCTTAGGCACTACCGGGGTATTACAAGGGGATCGAACTAGAGCAGGTCCACTATACCATGTTGTACCATTTGCAGTTAATGTTATTTTGGGACGTGTACGTACGGTTCTACTGCTTGTTATACTTGTGGACAAGAGGGTCATATGATGAGGGATTGTCCAGCTAGAGGTTAGGGTGATCAGGACCGGCAGGATAGGTCTTCAGCAAGGTCACATGCCCCAGCACCTTCAGCAGGGCGTAGGCCCTCAACTCTAGCCAGAAGAGGCCGAGGTAGATCAGGGGCATATAGTTCTTGTAGTGGTCCGGATCACACTTATGCTTTGCAAGGATGGTAAGGAGTCTAAGTCATCACCAGATGTTGTGACAGGTACGCTAAAGGTTTGCTCTGACTCATTTTATGCATTGATAGACCCAGGTTCCACTTCATCCTATGTTACTCCATTAGTGGCATGGAAGTTTGGTATAACACCAAAATTACTCTAGTGACCCTTCTTGGTGTCTACACCCATCAGTGACTCTCTTGTTGCTAAGAAAATTTACGGGGATTGCACGATGGAGATTGTCAGTCGCTAGACTTCATCAGACTTAGTGGAGCTAGAAATGATTGATTTTGATGTAATTATGGGTATGGATTGGATAGCGCAATGTTATGGCAATGAGGAGTGTTAGACTAAGACCGTCTGATTTCACTTTTATGGGGAGGCAGTGCGAGAATAGAGGGGCAGTGCTACTACGCCAAAAGGTAGGTTCATATCCTATCTTCGGGAAAGAAAGTTGATAGTGAAGGGTTGTATTTACCATATTTTTAGGGTTTGGGATATGCAAGAAGAATCCTCGACTCTTCAGTCCATCACAGTGGTTAGTGAGTTTCTAGATGTGTTCCAAAATGAGCTCCAAGCTATTCCCCAAAGCGTCAGATCGATTTTTCTATCGACTTGTTACAAGGTACACAACATATATCCATCCCTCCGTATTGAATGGCTCCCGCTTAATTAAAAGAGATAACAGAACAGTTGAAAGACTTATTGGATAAGGGTTTTATCAAGCCTAGTACCTCACCGTGGGGTGCGCCAGTTTTGTTTGTAAGAAAGAAAGATGGCTCCCTACGCATTTGTATAGATTATCAACAATTAAATAATGTTATTGTTAAGAACAAATATCCCCTTCCAAGGATAGATGATTTGTTTGATCAGCACAGGGAGCAAATTATTTATCCAAGTTTGACTTAAGGTCCAGGTACCATCAAGTGTGAGTTCGGGAGAAAGATATTCCCAAAACAACCTTCAGAACTAGATATGGTCATTTTGAATTCTTAGTTATGTCCTTCGGATTGACAAATGCCCCAGTAGTGTTTATGGATCTGATGAACAGCATATTCAGACCGTATTTAGATCTGTTTGTGATGGTGTTCATTGATGACATCCTGGTATACTCCATCTCGAAAGTGGAACACCGAGATCTTCTGTGGACGGTACTCCATATCCTCAGAGACCGCCAGATATACGTGAAGTCCTCTAAATGTTAGTTCTGGCTGAATTTCATAGCTTTCTTGGGCCATATTGTATCAGATGCTTGTATCCAGATTGACTCACAGAAAATCAAGGCAGTTAAGAAATGTCCTAGACCCATAACTCCAATAGAGGTTCATAGTTTCATGGGGTTAGCTGGGTATTAGCGATGGTTCGTGGAAGGATTTTCTACCCTATCAGCGCCTTTGACCATATTGACTTAGAAAGCCGCCAAGTTCCATTGGACTGAAGCCTGTGAGCAAAGTTTCCAAGAGTTAAAAAATAGATTGACATCTGCACCAATGTTAGCCTTGTCGGAAGGTTTAAAGCGTTATGTTGTAGACTGTGACACTTCAGTCATTAGGTTAGGGTGTGTTTCGATGCAACACGGTAAGGTGATTTCTTATGCTTCGAGGCATCT
>JACEIK010001646.1:126188-177139 GCA_018107945.1 Datura stramonium | reverse complement strand
TTCACATTTTATTTTTTTCATTTCTCTTCTTCCCTTTTCACTCCTTTTATGTTCTTTTGTATGGGTGTGGTGTATTTTCAACTTTTTTCAAGTATTTTATTGAATTTTCTTTTTCACGATTTTGATCTTTTTAATCTCTTTTTCTTTCTACCACACCTCATTTTCCACCTTTTTCTCTTTTCTTTTCCTTTTTCTTGTTCCCACCTTTATGCACCCCTACTCTAGCGACCCTCAACTTAGGAATTTTTCCTATGTTGAGGTTCACAATATCCAAGGAAGGACCAGGACCAAAGTAGGTTCATTATAAGAAATGGGTACGGTTCATATGTTAATCAAAAGAAAAAATGGGTCTATTAAGGCTCAAAATCGGGATCAAGGGAATCACATGACTATGGTAAGGTTATACTGGATAAAAGTGAGCTTAACAAAAACGGCCTATGATCATATCCTAACCAACCATCCTTAGCCTATACAATGACTAACCAGGCAAGTTCTAGATCTTTACACAGTACTAAACTAGGTATTACACCTCACTCTCTTATGGCACATGAATTATATTTACTTTACCTATCTGGTTTACACATGGCTTAACAAGACCACTCATGCTAATAAACTAAATGACATCAAAAGATCCATAGAAATCATGCATGCAGTCAAAAACACAGAGCTAATGCATCAAAAAATTTTAAACACGGTACAATTTTTACAAATCCAAAACTAGTGCATTTTCATTGGCTAAGTATTCCTAATTAAACACAAAAATCAAAAAATAAAAATATAAATCCTAACCATGTCGGTTCTACTACGTAGCATGCTTGAGGGTAAATAAACACGACAAGAAAAACCCTTAGACGAAACAAAAATCACAAGTGCACCCCTTCCCCTTTTGGAAAACATAGCTTGATCCCCGAAGCATAAAATGGAAGAACAAAGGGAAGGAAACATACCTGTGGAACTCTAGGTGCTCCTGCCACCTTGCGGAGGAGGTCCCTCTACTCAGATCGTGGCGCTAGCGGTGGCCAGCACTCTCAATAAAGTATCAACAAGGGGAGTGGTTACCCCCTCAATAATCTTGGCTGCTTCTACGACCTCTGTGTCAACCCGGGCTGAATGTGGCTCACCCGAAGGGTCATGGCCACTGAAAAGACTGGGCTGAGTCATGGTTGAGCTGCCTACTCCTCTAGCTAACTCGTACAGCTCTAACATATGTGCATCAAGAGTCTGCAGACTCTCTGCTCTGGCCCGCTTGCGTTCCTTCATTTCCTTCTTCCTTAGACTCTCATCTCCAGCATCCTCAGAAGCTCTTTTCTATCCCTTATCTCCAACAGTTACCATCGGCTCCTAATGTTCCTCCTAGTCAATCTCCTCATCAATCTTTGCATCTACGTCTGGAAGAGTGGGAGCTACTATAACTATTGGTTGTCATGATGACAACTTGACTACTTTACTTCGAAGAGCCCCCAACTGCTCATGGAGACTGCTGGTGTCCGTCTGCTCTGCCATCCGCACATTAAAGCAACTCTAAAATCCATCCAAGTGAGCTTGTAGAGCCTGTGCTGCTGCATCTATCTTCACCTTCACCCATGGCTTTACATTTTCCATCATAGCATGAATCTTTTTCTACGCCATGGTCAACTGTTTGGCCAGCTTCTGGAGGAAGTCATGAGGCACCAAACTATGCCCTACTAGTGTCTGAGTCTGCAGGCTAGGCTGTGGTGCAGCTGAGGTGCTAGGAGCTGACTCTGAATGACCGAAATCTAGAGCCAGTGTCTCGCTCTACTCCTGTATAGTGGGGGAATTCACATGTGCGCCCCCTGCTGGCTGGCTATGTGGAATAGCTGTGGGAAGATGTGCACAACTTACCGGGGTTATCTCATCCCAGATAAGACCGATGTATTCTATCCTCTGTCTGCTAATCAAACGCTTATCACCGCGTGGAACTCTTGCCTCCATACATAAACTGAATAGAAGACTCGGGAATGGGATGGTGGTGCTTAGCCCCACTGCCCAATCTCAGATATATCAACCTCTCGACCTCGCACCAAGACTCTCTCCAATCTAGGCTGATCTTTCACTTTCTGCCCCTTCTTGTCCTTTTCCTCCATGGTTTCCAAGTAGTTTGCATAGAACTCACGGACTATCTTTTGGGTGTACTGAGCTGGAGCCTTGTCCATCCACTCAAATCCATAGAAGCTGAATATACGCTTCATCTCCTCAACTTCATTCAGTGAGTTTGTGAGGATCCGTGGTTCTTTCTGAATGCTCCGCCTGGGTTTGTTTTTTGCAGTGAGAGATATGCCCTGCTCAAAAGTTTCTTTGGCCCCTAGCACTCTCCACCGAATAGTACGGGCCTCCCTAGTCTCCTTTTCTTCAGAGTCATCACAACCACTTGCCTCTGCCGATTGGGCCTCCTCAACCCTATAATCTGTGTTTGAGCCGCTTCCCGACTCCTGATTACCTTCTCTAGATCCCTCCTCAGACTAGGGAGCTTGGGATGATGTGGCGGTAGTGGCAACAACTTGAGCTTTTTCCTTTGCCCTAGTCATCCGATTTTATCTGTATCGGATGTATCAACTTGATACTCTTCAATTGAATCACTAGGTGAGTTCCCTGCTTTCTCAGATTTCGACTTATTCGTTCCATCAATTAATGTTCTCCGAGCTGTTGATTTATCTGCTCTGCGTTTGTATTTCATTGTACCTGTAGAGGGAAGGATTAGTAGTCCAAATTTGAGAAAGAAAATCAAGAATTTAGAATCTATGTAATTTACCACAGGTTAAGAGTACGGATCATACATTGGAGGTACGACTCGTATGCTTTTGTATTTCATTATACCTGCAGAGGGAAGGATTAGTATTCAAAATTTGAGAAAGAAAATCAAGAATTTAGAATCTCTGTAATTTACCACGGGTTAAGAGTACAGATAATACATTGGAGGTACGACTTGTCTGCTGACCTGTGACATCTTTTATTGCGCATCACGACTTCCAGGTATGACTCATACCTGATGGTATGATCCTTACCTTGAGTCGTATAAGATTCCCCATAGTTGACAAAATCTCTGTATTTTTCCACGACTCCTGGTACGAACCGTAGGTTGATTCCACGAGTCATTGAAAGGACTTTTCTACCTTATCTGGCTCAGCCCTATTCATGTTTTGGATACGAATGCATAGTACTACTCGTACTGACAACCTACGACCCGTACTATGACTCGTATCTCCTCCTTCACTTTTATTTGCTAGGGACAGTCCCAACGAGCCATCCTACGAGTTGTAGTATCAAACCACGAGTCGTAGGAGGGCTTGTGAAGCCTGTCATTATTCCCTTTGTTTTTGTCCAATATTGAGGGAGTTCAAATTTCTTTGTGTTGGGTACTCAGAATTCCCCAGGTTTTGGCATATAATTTGGTTCCTTTAACACTTCATTAAACTTTACTCATCCCTCCCCTTTTAACCACTATGCGTACCTCATTGTGATAGGTTTAGGACCTAAGTTCATCAACATTACAGAGTATTTCTGTCACGACCCAAACGTACACCTGGACCGTAGACACGGGACAAGGAGCCCCGAGAGACCCCAAGTTGACCCATGGCTTGAGCATACATCTAATTCAATCACATGATCGAAAGACTTAACATAGAGAACATAATCATAACATAACATAATGGAAAACACTACAATACTTATACAATACAGCGGAATACAACTTGTTAGGTTTGATAAGCCTCTAAACAGGAAAGGTGGATTGATGGGACAACTTCCCCACTAATCCAACATCCAGAAACTGAAGGAATAACATAGAGTGTGAACATGTATCCCTCGGAACATGAGGACTAACCAAGTGCACTGAGAGTAAGTCTTAATCTATCTACGAGTGAGGAAGAGCCTGAAAATCGGGACCTATATCATGAGATGATACAGCATAGAATGTAAGCGGTCAGTACATGGAATGTATTGATTATGCAAGATAAGTAAAACGGACATTTAGAATACGTATAAAATTCATAAATGATCATAACAGTAGGACAACATGCTCATAACATAATTATTAGAATATAACATAAGGCTCAAGGTTTTCGAAACATTCATAATACAATCATAATCATAATCATAAGAGAAAATCTCTATTGAACATGACTTGAGCCAATATACATAATCGTAAACATGAATAAATCATGAGGAACAATGGGAGATTCTCTTCACCGACATACCCCATATGAGCACACATGAAACATGACTTGTAACCCTAGTCGGGAGGGTGTTTGTACCTTACCAAGAGTAAGAACCATTAAGGGCATGATCACACATGAAAAGGGCCATTTGGGCCAGGGGCAAATATTAAATGGGTCCCAACATACCAATGGTGGCACGTAGTTCATGAGATCCGGGACTTAACTTGAGCCTCGAACCTACTCGGTGTTTGATACTACTCCCAAAACATAGATTGTGCTTATAATAATACATACATGAGTTCATGGGATAGTAAAATCATGATAATCTTAAACATGCTTGAACATACATGAACTAGCCATGATTTGAGGCCCGTGAGTCGGACAAAACATAATTCATGCTTAATAAAACACATACATACTTGTAGATCATGCATATAGTTTAAATTTCCATAAGAGCATAACAGATAATATAATATATTCATGATTTAATTCATAATACATGTTGGGCTTATCAAAACGTCAATCGATCAATGGATCATAAATCGATTTATCACGGGCATGCATAATCAGGTTTAAATGATTAGAAATTCGAAATCAGTCATACTAATATCAATTTAGAGCTCAAAATATAATCAAAATCAGTAGATAATGATAGGGTTTCAAAATCACAAGACCCATAATTAAATCATTAAAGTTTATACAAACCGAATATAAAACCCATGAGTTTTTAAATAAATTTTGAGTAATTTAATAGAGAAGGAGCATGAGTGTGGTAGAATCCACCCATTGAAGACCTTACATACCTGGAATTATCAACTTCTAACCCTCCTTAAAAGCCCAAGAATGAAATTGAAAGAATTTAGGTGAAAAGATATAAATCCCCTTGAATCACCTCTAAAAGTTCTTGCATGAATGAACGGGAGATTATAATAGGTCATTCACTTAAAAAAACCTAGCTTTGCTAAGCTAAAACGACATAGTTTAGGGCCTTATATTGTGAAAAAGTAAAAAATACCCTTAATGAACCTGCCCTTAAAACTGGTCAGATGGAACCAATGGACAACACCAATGGGTCATTGGAACCTACCATGACCCATCGTGTCTCTCGTGGAATGAACTGCTGATGACCAATTCTCGGAACCAAACAGCGGACCGTCAGGATGATCCGCACAACAAACAATGTGTCGGTGTTCCCCTCCGTCAAACCCCACTGGAAAACATAATCTCCAACAATGATTAATAACCACCACTCGTGGCTCCTGCTAATGGGTTGCTTGGATGCCCGTTGAAAGTCACCTAAAAAACCTAACTCCTTCCCACAACTGCTAACGACGAGTCATTGTTTCCCACAACGAGTCATCCTACCTCCCATGGTTTACACTGCCAGTCAACCTTATCCTAGCCACGACTGCAAAGGACGGCCCGTTGTATCTCACAATGGGTTTTCGTACCAACCATTGCTTCCCACTGACACCTAAACACTTAAACCCACGACCACCAACGACGGCTCATGTTTACTTACCACGGCTCGTTGTACCTGTCGTCCTGCAACTTTTTCCCAACTTTTAGCAGTTTTCATTTTAGCTTCCCAGGTCTACTCCTAAGCACTTCTGGGGTATTACAATATCTCCTCCTTCGGAACATTCGTCCTCGCATGTTAGAAACAAGTAGAGAACAACAACATGCAATTATCATACTCCAATGCTGATTATTTTAACCGAGATTTTACGGAATAACAATCTCCGATTCGTAACACATAGTTGAACTGATCTCATATTTCACATATACATTCATACACATAAAAGAAACTCGCACACATGAACTGAATAGGAAAATTAAATGGGATCGAAGAGTAGAACTGATACCTCAAGTCGGAACTGAGCCGGTAGAGAACAAATGTGGGTATCTAGCAATCATATCTATTTCGGCTTCCCACATACCTCCCTCAAAGTGTTGATTTCTCCATAAAACCTTAACTGAAGCTACTTCCTTGTTCCTCAACTTCCGAACCTGCCTAGTCCAATTGAGAACCATGCAATTGCTTTGAGATAAGTAAATGCCATTATATCTCCCTTCTTCAAAACCATATGCTTCTTGGGAGAGGGGAGCCACAATTTTCTTTCATTCTTCTTCTGATCAGGACAAGTGGGTTGGTTCGTTTCGTCCTCCTATCTGTTCAATTCTCTATCTTCATTCGTGATCATGTTGGGCGAAAGGTAGTTGTAGAGCTCATGTGGAAAGGCAACCTCTGGAATCTCCCACACTTATCTAGTCTTGTACGTGAATCAAAGAAAAAAGTATTTTTCGTCGCTTACTCCTGAGATTGATTTACCGATTGAACAAGATTTACCCACCCTTTTCACCTTTTACGATTCCAAGATTTCAACAGCAATTTTTTCAAAACTGAGGCTATCTTTTACTCCAATGCTGCCTACCGAGACTACCAAGGCTGGATCACCCAAACACTTTTTCAAAAGCGACACATGGGAGACGAGATGAACTAAAGATAACTCCGATGGAAAGTCCAACTCATACGCCACCTTACAAACTCTTCTCATAACACGGTGGGGACCAACATAGCAGGGACTGAGTTTCCCTTTATTTCCGAACCGCATGACTCCCTTCATGGGAGATACCTTTAGAAATACCCAGTCGTCCACATCAAACTCCAAATCTCTTCTCCTCACATTAGCATACGATTTATGATGACTCTGAGCGGTTTTCAACCGTTCCCTTAGCAACTAGACCTTCACCGTCGCCTCGTGAACCGCATCTGGCCCTATCATAGCTGCATCACCAACCTCAAACAATACGATCGAAGATCTACACCTCTGCCCATAGATGGCCTCGAACGGTGCCATATGGATACTAGAGTGATAACTGTTATTATAAGCAAACTCAATCAAGGGAAAATGATCATCCCAACTACCTTTAAAACTCATAACACATGCCCTAACATATCGTCAAGAGTCTGGATTATTCTTTCCGCCTAGCCATCTGTTTGCGGACGGAATGCTGTGTTGAGCTTAATTTGAGTCCCAAGTCCCTTCTAAAAAGTCTGCCAGAACTGGGAGGTAAGCTGAGTGCCTCGGTCTGAAATAATAGACAAGGGCACATCGTGAAGTCGAACCAACTCCCGAATATACAACTTGGCATAATCATCCGCTGAATCCATAGTCTTGACTGGTAGGAAGTGTGCAGCCTTTGTTAACCTGTCTACCACCACCCAAATGGAATCATAGTGTCGGCGAGTATGAGGTAGGCCTATAATAAAATCCATATTAATCTCTTCCCACTTCCAAGAGGGAATGCTAATACCTTGAAGTACACCTCCCGGCCTTTGGTGCTCGATCTTCACTTGCTGACAGTTTGGACACTTGGCTACGAACTCTGCGATATCCTTCTTCATACCATCCTGCCAATAGATTTCCCTCAAGTCCTGATACATCTTCGTGGATCCCGGATCGATGGAATATCTGGTACCATGTGCCTAATGCAATATCCAGACTCTTAAATTATCAACGTCCGAAACACATAGACGACCCTGGTATTGAAGGACACCATCTCCCCCTTGGGAGGAAACCTCAACCTTTTGACTACGCATCACTTCCTTCAGCTTTCTCAAAAATCGATCCTTATCTTTCTTAGATTTGACATCGACCACCAAGGATGATTCTGACGCATTCTGCACAACAATGACTCCATCGGTCGAGTCGATCAATCTAATCCCCAACCTTGAAAGTCGGTGGAAATCTCTCACCAACTCCTTCCTTCCCTCATCCACGTGGTACATACTCTCCATATAGAGCCTACTAAGTGAATCCGCAACCACATTAGCCTTGCTCGGGTGGTAAAGAACACTCATATCGTAGTCCTTTAACGACTCCAACCACCTCTTTTGCCGAAGATTGAGATCTTTCTGCGTGAACACATATTGCAAGATCTTGTGATCCGTGAACATATCCACGTGAACCCCATACAAGTAATTCCGCCATATCTTCAGTGCAAACACCACCACGGCCAACTCAAGATCATTTGTCGGGTAATTCTTTTCGTGAACCTTTAACAGTCAAGAGGCATATGCTATCACCTTCCCACATTGCATCAATGCACTTCCCGGTCAAACTCTTGAAGCATCACAATATACAAAAAATCCATCAGTACCATTTTATAAGCCAACACTAGTGCTGAAGTGAGTCGGGTTTTCAATTCCTGGAAGCTTTTCTCACAATCCTCTGACCATTGGAACTTTATCTTTTTCTAAGTCAACTTGGTCAAAGGTGCTGCAATAAATGAGAAACCCTAAAAAAACTTTTAGTAGTAGCCAGCTAGGACCAAGAAACTCCGAATTTCTAAAGGATTCACCGGTCTAGGCAAATTCTTCACGACTTCGATTTTTTGAGAATCCACCCTAATGCCCTCACTCGACACCACATGGATCAGAAATGGAACCAAGTCCATCCAAAATTCACACTTTCTAAACTTTGCATACAACTAACGATCCTTGAGGATCTAAAGCACTACTCTCAGATGGGCATGCTCCTCCTCGCTCCGAGAGTATATAAGGATGTCATCAATGAACACAATCAGGAACATGTCCAAATATGCCTTGAATACCCTGTTCATTAGATCCATAAAAGCTGCAGGAGAATTGGTTAGTCTAAATGACATAACTACAAACTCATAATGGCCATACCGGGTCTTGAAGGTTGTCTTTGGGATATCCTCTCCCAGACTCTGAGCTGGTGATACTCAGACCCCAGATCTATCTTCGAGAAACACCTGACACCTTGGAGCTGGTCAAATAAATCATCAATCCTAGGCAAGGGGTACCTTTTATTTACGGTGACCTTATTAAGTTGTCGATAATCAATACACATTCGAAGGCATCCATCCTTCTTCCAAACAAATAAAACTGGTGCACCCCATGGAGACTTGCTCGATCTAATGAAACCCTTATCCAACAAGTCCTTCAACTGTTCCTTTAACTCTTTTAACTCAGCTGGGGCCATCTTTTAAGTAGTAATAGAGACAGGATATGTATCGGGCAGTAGATCAATTCCGAAATCAATTTCCCTTTCCATAGGAACACCTGGTAAATCATCGGAAAAAACATCCGGATACTCGCACACCACTAAAACTGACCAAATAGTCGGGATGTCAGACTCAACATCCTTAACCCTGACTAGGTGGTACATGCAACCCTTAGAGACCATCTTCCTGTCCTTCAGATATGAAATAAACCGACCGGCAAGTACAGTTGAATTACCCTTCCATTCCAAAACCGACTCACCTGGAAATTGGAATTCAACTGCACGGGTCCTACAATTAATCGAAGCATAACATGCAAACAGCCAATCCATACCCAAAATGATGTAAAAATCATTCATGGACAATTCTACTAAGTCCACGTAGGTAATTTTATGTGACACAGTGATGGGGCAACCTCTACATACCCGCCTAGCTACAACTGATTCACCGACTGGAGTAGATACGGAGAATGGTTCTGACAGAATTTCAAGACTAACTCCAAACTTAATAGCAATGTAAGGGGTCACAAAAGACAAGGTAGCTCCTGGATCCAACAAAGCATAAGCATCAATATGGAAGACTTGCAACATACCCGTGACCACATCTGGCGAAGCCTCCTGCTCCTGGAGAGTTATTAGGGCATAAAACTTATTTCGGCACTGACCACCTGCCGAACTAGTGGAGGAACCCTGGTGAGGGGGTCGTGCTGCTGGAGCGGTAGAACTGGCCGTAGGGCAATCTCTGATCCTGTGCGTAGGTTTGCCACACCCAAAACAAGCATCCACACTAACCAGGCACCTCCCGAGATGAATTTTTCCACATCTCGCACAAGCTAGGAAAGTGCTCCACCTGCATGCTACCATGATCCCTCAAACCTGTAGCCCTGCTCCTCTAGTCTCCCCTAAACATGGATGGCGTGCTAGCCGATGATGGAGCTGGAGAAGAGGACCGGTGCTGGGACTGCTGACATGATCCACCTCCTAACCTGGCCTTAGAAATCCCATAGCTGGCGGTCCTGGCCCTCTTGGCCTCTCTCTGCCTCCATATAGACGGACTCCATCTTCTGGGCATGCAATACAACACGGGGACAGTCGATGTCCCAGTGTAGCATGGAAATTCGACAATACTTATCCATGTAATTTGCTACTCCATGCATAAAATGGCTCACCCAAGCCCCTTGATCCGCCACCAACTCTGGAGCATATTTAGATAACCGAGTGAACTCCAAGGGATACTCCTGAACTCACATGTTGCCCTGCTACAAATTCTTAATCTTAGCCTCCTTGAGCTCCCTCATCTCACGAGGGAAGAACCATCCATGAACGCGGTGTAGAACTCATCCCAACCTATCGGGCCTACACCCGCTGACCTAGCAACTTTCCATTGCTTGAACCATATATATATGCTACCCCCTTGAGCTGCTAGGAGGTCAAATCAACACATTCCCCATTATTCACCCCCAGAACCTTGGTGACCTTCAGGATTTCCTCAATAAAGTCATGTGGGTCCTCATCTACTTCGACCCCTGTGAACTCCGGAGGGCTCATCCTAGAAAAGTCCCTCACCCTAGCAGCTTCCGCATTCCCATTTTGTGAATAATGTGCCACAGTCTGATTCTTGACCCAAGCTGTCATGGCCTGTTCAAATATCTGAATCGACGCCCTAAACTCAGTGTGGGCAGCTGGCTCTGGTATGTGCTCCTCATGAACGGGCGGAGCTGGCTGGTGCTCTCCATCATGGGCACTCTCATGATTATCACCATTACCGTTCCTCTTGGAATTTACTCGCCGTGGAGGAATGATTCTGCAAACGCGAATAGCATGAAATAGAGGAGTAAGGACGTTCATCGCACGACATAGATCATGAAAGAAGGAAAACTCCTAAATGTCTAGTAGCCTCTTTGTCATAAGTGTGGCATGCTTCACACCCATAAAAGAGACTCTACTTAATGTGGCTTTTAGACTCACTAGGACACATAAACCTATGGCTCTGATACCAAGTTTTTCACGACAAAAATATATACCCAGATCGTAGACACGGGACAAGGAGCCCCGAGAGACCGCAAGTCGACCCATGGCATGAGCATACATCTAATTCAATCATATGAGTGGAAGACTTAACATACAGAACGTAATCATAACATAACATAATGGAAAATAGTACAACACTTATATAATATGGCGGAATACAATTTTTTAGGTCTGATAAGCATCTAAACATGAAAGGCAGATTGATGGGACAATTCCCCAACTAATCAAACATCTAGAAACTAAAGGAATAACATAGAGTGTGAACATGTAGCCCTCAGAACATGAGGACTCACCAAGTGCACTGAGAGTAAGTCCTTATCTATCTATGGGTGAGGATGAGCCTGAGAACTGGGACTTGTATCATGAGACGATACAACATAGAAAGTATGCGGTCAGTACATGGAGTGTACTGAATATGCAAGGTAAGTAAAATAGACATTTAGAACACGTACAAAACTCATAAATGATTATAAGAGTAGGCCAACATGCTAATAACATAATTATCGTAATATGCTAATAACACAATAATATGCGCTCAAGGTTTTCTAAACATTCATAATACAATCATAATCATAATAATAATAGAAAAGTTTTCCTATTGAACATGACTTGATCCACATACATAATCATAAACATGCATAAGTCATGAGGAACAAGTGGGAGATTCTCTTAATTGACATACCCCATATAAGACACATGAAGCCCGACTTGTGCTCGGGTCGGGAGGGTGTTCATACCTTGCCAAGGGTAGGAAACATGAATGGGTGTGTTCACATTACGAAAGGGCCATTTTGGGCCAGGGAAAACATGAATGGGTCCCATCATACCTACCGTGGCACGTATTCATGAGATCCGGATCTGACTTGAGCCCCGAACTCACTCTGGGTGCGATAATACTCCCAAAACATATATAGTGCTCATAATAATATATACATTAGTTTATGGGCTAGTCAAAACATGATAATCATAATCATGCTTGAACATACGTGAACTAGCCATGACGTGAGGCCTGTGGGTCGGCCAAAATATAATTAATGCTTAATAAAATATATACATACTTGTAGATCATGAATATAGTTTAAATTTCCATAAGAGTATGATAGATAACATAATATATTAATGATTTAATTCATAATATATGCTAGGTACTATCAAACATCAATGGATCAATGGATTATAAATCGTTTATCATGGGCATGAATAATCGGGTTTAAGTGATTAAAATTTGAAATCGTGCATACTATATATGAGTGTTCTTAACACTGGCAAGGCCAATCGTGGTTGCGGATGCACTTAGTAGGCTCTCCATGGAGAGTCTTTCCCACGTGGATGAGGGAAAGAATGAGTTGGTGAAGGATGTGTGATGTGCAGTGAATTTATAGCACTATTGACGCCAAAGCTAAGAAAAATGTCATGGACTTAGGTGTATTTATGTGGATATGAGGAAATTTTCCTTGATTTTAGGATAAATGGGTGTTGGAACAATAAATTGCAAAGGAAGCTAAAGTGTGCAAAAAGGGGTAAAATTGCATACCAGCAAGACAGTCCGTAGGGATGGACATACGAAATGCACTGTGAGGGCCTTGATGAGAAGCTAAAAGATAACCCGGAAGACTAAACTTATGATACTTGTCACGGATCGTACCATGGTGATACGAGTCGTGTAAGCCGGGCCGTGACGAAACTTAAGAATTGCACAGAATGTTGATTCTCAAGACGAGAGCACCTACTACCCGTGAGATGAAGTTATAAGTCGTACCATACCGGTTGTAGTGAAGTTCGTAAAAGTTCAACCGTATCAAGATCAAGCCACGGGTGTCAACGTACGAGTTGAAGCATGTTGGTAGCCAAATTGTACCTTTCCTATCACTTAGCCAAAAATCTTCAACATTCCAAGCCACGAGTTATTATCAAGGATTGAAGAGAAGCCCCTACGAAGTTGTAGGTGACCCATGACGAGGTCGGCACGAGTTATGGAAAGTACCTCCGTTAGTTTAGGAAAAGAATTATTGTGTCTCTATAAATACTTTTTATGTTTATTATTTATAGGAGGACGACGAATAGACTTAATTCTAGTAGGAAAACATTGTAGTTAGCGATTTGACATCATTGAGAGAGAGAATTGAGTTTGTTCAACCTTGTGATCAACCTTTTCTTGAATTCATCTTATTCTTTCTACTTGTTATTCAAGATTTCGTGGTTTAATTGAATGAATTGTTTTTCTCAATCATGTTTAAAGTATTGTTAGATGTTTTTAATAATGAACACAAACCACAACCTTGCAACTATGAGAGGCAAAAAACCTCCAACATCTAGGGTTGTGGAACCATAGTGATGAACTAGCTAGGGCTGCGTAAAGTGATTCTAAAACCAATATTAAGTACTTATATCGTATTCTCTTCATCTTTAATGAGTCTTAGTGGTGTACAATATTAGGAAGTGCCTAAATTCATTACTTGTTTTTTAGAAAGAGGTAGAAATTAAGAAAAGAGAATTACAACGGAGCCTTGATCTTGATGATCATTGTATTAACTTGAGCAATGGTCGTAGGATAGTTATATCCGGAACTTAGTGAGAACGGTTAGTTTTCAAAACTTAATGAGACTTGGTCGAGCAATTGAGGATAGTCATTCAATAGGGATTGGTCGATCATTTGAATGAACTCAAGTTATCAGTTCTATAAGTAAGTATTGGTAAAGATCACGAGTGTACACCCAAAGCTGTTATGAACCCATGGGGAACTTAAACCCTAGTTATCTTTCAATTATTGATTCACAAATTTAATCTTGACCGCCGTTTATTTTAATTTTTCTTTTTATTAGAATTCTCTTCATTGTGAAGTAATTACTATACAAGTTCATCTACCACCTAATAATTCTAGATCTTCCATATTCCCCCGTGGGTTCCACCCAACCTATATGTTTTGGTTATTTATTGACAATGTCGCTTCATACTTCGGGGCTAGAAGTGTGGTTTCAAGCATTATCAATGTCCACCGACTTTCTAGACTCGGGAGTTAGATTGATAAACTAGACTCGATGGCGGAATTATTGTGCGGAATGCGTTAGAATCGTCCTAGTGGTCAATGTCAAATCTTAAAACTAGATGAGGATCCGACTTGAGGAAGCTTAAGGAAGCATTATGGAGTCAAAAGGTTGAGTTTTTCTCCTAAGGGGGAGATGGGGTGCTACAATACCAGGGTCGACTCATGGTTCCTGAATGTTGATAGTTTGAGAGTTCGAATATTGCATGAGGCACATGGTACTAGATATTTTATCCATCCGGATCCACAAAGATGTATCGACTTGCAAGAAGTCTATTGTTGGGAAGGTGGGCGAAGAAGGATATTGCGGAGTTCGTAGCTAAATGTCAAAACTATCATTAATCGAAAGTCGAGCATCATAGGCCGAGGTACCTTCGTGGATATTAGCATTCCCACTTGGAAGTGGTAGGAAATAAATATGGATTTCGTTATAGGCCTACCTCGTACTCGGGCCGACACTATGACTCCATTTGGGTGGTGGTACATGATCCGGCATATTTATACTCAAGTGATACTCAAATGCATCGCTTTTGCCTTTTTATCCAACAATGTTTGTACGTTCTCATGAAAATTGTAGGAAAGTGTGAATTTATACTAACCAATATGATTAGCATTGTTTTGTGAAAACGAGCCTTTTATGGAGCTAAGATGCATGTTTGGAGGAATCGTAGATGGACTTGGGAGCCAGCAAGGAACTGGCCAAGGGAAGCAAGAAATAAAGAGGCTCCGCGATGGAGCCGTGTCACGCTGCTATCGCGGATGCATTCTGTCCGGGAGATTTAATTGCAAAGATTTCCAGAGAGGGTCCGCGTTCGTGTCGTGGCACGTTGGACCTAAGTACCTAGAACTTAACATTCCAGTGAAGGTTCGCGCGTTCGCACCGTGGCACTGGGCAGTTCCGCGCTGCATGCCGTGCCACGTTGGGGATACCACCGGATTCTGCCAAATTCCAGAGTCTCGTTTGCACCGTGTCATGGAGGCAAAGGTTCGTGATGCACTCCGTGACACGTTGCTTGTTATTCCGGAAAATTCTCACCAAGATAAATATAACACTTAGGTTCATTTTTAATTATTCTCGACTTGGTGGAGCAAGAACGTGGGTTACAAAGTCAGTTTAGGGACGAAATCTTAGGGTTTCTCTCTATCTCTTTCTCCTTCTTTGTTTCAATTGTTTGTATGATTTACACTCATTTAACGATGTTTAATCCACAAATGAGTGGCTAATTTCAATTTTTTGTTTCGAGGTTAGAACAATTGTATTGAAATGTAATTGTTGATCATCCGGTTTTTTAATCTTTTCTTCCATGGCTGTTCTATTAATTCTTGTTCTTACCGCATTAATGCGTGGCCAATATTAATGTATATCTAAAAGTCCGGTTTCACTGAGAGAGCACCGAAACTTGAAAGTTGTGAATTAATAGATATGATCTTTTGAGTTTGGAAAATTGAGAATTGATTTACCTTCAGGATAGAAATATACCTAAAAGTCGTATTAGTCATGTAATCGTTTTTGTATAGCTAGAACATGAATTTCTTCTTATCACGTAAATGTAGGTGGAAGGTTCATGATTCTGTTGGGTTAAATACGAGAGTTTTAATCCATAGGCTTTAGTTCACTAGCAACTGAGAAAAGATAAAACCAATTTGTATCGATAATTAATTTCTCTACATGTTCGTTAGCCTCAAAGATGCTCACATTCATCGTTCAGACTCACTTGTATATTTATTTTAGCCTCAGTATAAAATTAGATAACAAAATATAAAAACTTTTTCTTTTACATTGTTGTCTCGCATTTTTATTACAAGAATTGACACTTGAGTAGATTTTTCCCCGTAGTCTAGTCCCCGTGGGATCGATACTTGGCTTACTTGAGCCACTTACTACTTGTTCGACCACGTGCACTTGCGTGTAGTCATCCGCACACCCGAACAAGTTTTTGGCGCCGTTGTCTAGACCGACAATCGTGGGAATTTATTTTTCTTAAAGTGTTAGTTTGCTATTTCTTTACATTAGTGTTGACAACTTGGTCTTAGCCTGTATTTTGCAGATAACAGATTCGGTTGAACACTGGCAAGGGACAAAGAGCTGGTGGATCCATCCTTAGAGCCGAAAGACAATTCCCATCGCCAACGGAGAGAAGCTCTAGGAAAACCGCAGCTTGCTCGTATGTAAACAATCCGAGAAACCACAGAATCCACTACTTGTGCGGGCAGTGTTAGTGCCCGAGGAAATGCAGCTAGGCCGGTTTGTGATGTGGCAATACCACATGCTAGCAATGTCGACCCAGCATTCTCAAACCCGAGCCAAGAGGGAGGTTCGAGCGTTAGTACCGTAATACAGCAATTGCCGCACACAAGCGTGGCGCTCATGTGTCTCCCTCACGAGATCCACAACAACATCTTTCAAACTTTTTTGGAGATAAGTGACACTTATATTCCCGCTGGAGTGTCAACAGATACAGTCAGATTACATTGTTCCCTATTTTCACTTTTGGAAGAAGCCAAAATAAGTGGTTGAAAGCCGAGCCACCAAATTCTATAACTTCACGTGGGAAAAGATCTTGCAGCAGTTCTTGATCCGGTTCTTTCCATCCGATAAAACAACAAGACTTAGAAGTCAAATTCTAAGTTTTAAGCAAAGAGAAGGGGAGAATCAGACAAGCTTGGGAGAGATTCAAATCGCCGTTATGGATTGTCCTCATCACCACTCAATCCAATGATGTGTCGGGTGCACACTTATTGAGGGTTTGGAACCCCACACAAAAATCTTGCCAGACTCAAAGAAACAATTGGGGGACAAGCATTAGGAAAAGACTCTATGATGAGCTGTATACTTTGTTGAATCGTATTTCAGGAAACCTGAGGAATGCGGACTATTCAAGGGGAGGAGCAAGGAAAGAAGTCGGAGTCTTAGAAGTGGATGGTTTTACAGCCTATCGCTGCACAGATAGCTGTTTTCCAAGATCAACTCAACACCCACTTCGGTAACATGAGCATAAATCAGTCGCAGTTCTGGCAGTGAATGCAAAGTAAGCGCATTTGGTGTGAAGTGTGTGGGAGTAATGAACACTCGCCGAGTGTTGTGGAGCAAATCCTCGACTCGGTGAACTTTGTCTACAATGCACAAAGGATCACCAAGAAGATGGTAACAGCTACAATTCTAACTCGAGGAATCACCCAAATTTCTCTTGGGGTAGCAACAACCATCGTGCGTGAGTTCGAGTCGTGGGTGCAAAGGAATCATGGGCAAGCAGTAACTACTGGCCAGTACGTAAAACAAACAATGCCCCTCCTCCACCATCATCACCCAAGACGGTGGAGATGTTCAAGACTATGATAGCTAACCAAGCTCAATTGCAGGCCGACTATGTTCAATTGCAGCCGCAGGTTAAGAATAACCGCTAGCTACCAAGGCGCTCGGAGTACCGCTTGGGGCAATTTGTCGGAGCCCAAAACACCAGGCCTAGAGGAGGAATTCAAAATGGTCAATTTTAATCCCAACCCAAAGCGGTGAATGCAAAGTGATTCACAAGTGAGTTGGTTTGCAAACTTAAGGAGGTGGAACCAGAAAGACCACCTCAACAGTCGGAGCAGCAGAAACGGAGAGGGAGCAATGTGATGAGAGGGGAAGAAAAAGGATGCCGAACTGTAAAGACCTCCACCCCGTTCAACGTTCAAAGAAACACAAGGAGGATCCGTGTTTCAAATATTTCATGGAGGTGCTTAAACACATAATAATAACTTACCTCTTGTCGATGTTTTGCAAGGAATGCCGAAGTAATGCAAAGTACATTATGACATCTTGGCGAACAAAAGGTGTTGACTCGAGTATGCCACTATGGGCTCTTACGTGAGGAGTGCACTTCCCTTGACATGTACGTATTGCCCACAAAAGCTCAAAGACCCCGGGAGCTTTACAATCTAAATAACAATTGGGCAAAGTATCCGAGCTCGTGGATTATGAGATTTGGGATCAAGCATTAACTTGATGCCGACCGTATTCAAGAAGTTGGGGCTAGGGAGTCCTAGACAAACAACAAAGTGATCTTGCAACTCGCGGATCGTTCCTTGGCAAGACCAGAAGGCTGTGAGGACGCCGGCAAGCCTACCCCGATATTCCCGGTAGATTTCAAGCAAAGGACTTCAGCGACGCGGAAGTCCCATTTATTTTGGGATGTCCTTTCTTGGCTACCGAGAAAGCGCTAATAGATGTAGCCGCAGGAAGCTAACTATGCGGGCGCACGACAAGGTAGAGGTGTTCGAAGTGTGTACAAGGCCACCAAGCCCCGACCGTGTACGACGGTGAACCCTAAGTGATCGATGTGCTCGAAGCAAGCTGATGTTGCCTCAGGCATTGAGTCTCTAGAGTTAATGGGACGACTCTAATGTGTAGCTTACAGGTGAGGACGTGTTCGTGAGAAGACGTCCATCACCCTAGGGCGGAGTGAGCGTAATGACGCCGTGCCGCGATGCAAGAAACCAGCGCCGCACGGGAGGCAACCCGTGAATTTATTGTTGTATGTTTGTACAGAGAAAAAAAGAAAAAAAGAGAAAAATAAAAAGAATAAAAATATATATATATATATGTGTGTGTGTAAATATAAAAATAAAATATTATGTTGTGTTTTTCAAACCTTGGGATCAACCGATTTCTTGTGGTGGGATAAATTTCTGGAAGCCGATCGGAAGGAGGGCAAATAATCGCAAAATGAGAAAACGAGGTAAGAAGAAAAAAATAAAAAAAGTGGCAAAACAAAGGGCTCAAGGATGGGTTCGTGTCACGGAGGAGGGCCTCCGCGTTACCCTCCGTGACACGTTGAAGGGAATTCTGGAATTTTTACAAATTCCTGCACGCTCACATCTACGTCACTGAGGGGTGCTCCGCTGCTCCCTCCGTGACACGTTGAGGTGCGCCCGCATCGGGTCACACCGGTAACCCGCGCTAAAACCCCACTTTTTAACCCCGATTTCACCTCATTTTCTCTCATTTTTCATCCCCTTCATGACAACCCTCCCAAAACTCCTCTCTCAACGTGCCACGGACCTAGGTACAAAATTTCATCAAGTTTTCTTCCGTTCATCGAATTCAAGGTATGTTCATCAACTCTATCTCAATTTTAGTTGAATTTTTGATTTTGGAGCATGAGTGAGTAAACCTTACCCTAGGTAGAAATTGAGCTTAAATTCATTCAAGTTATTGTTGACAAATGTTCGTAACATCATTGTGATTGCATGAACCGACGTAGATACAAGCTTGATCAAGTTTTGTAAAATTGTAGCTAGGGCTTGAAATTGAACATGGAAAAAGGGAAAGCTAGTTGAATTGTGAATTCTGTTGGTTTGTATATGTTGGGTGAGATGAGTTGGCCGTGTTATATGTTAATATGTTAAAAGACCGACGGATTTTTGGGAGCGAAATTATAATATGCAAGAAATGGGTGGATTGCATAGGCTTGTTAATAGTTGTTGTTTTTTTTCTTTTTCTTTTTCATTGCTAAGTGCTTTAAGGTAAATTGTGGTCGATGGTAATGTGTGATTAGCCGTACGAAGTCCGAGGTGGCATCTGAATTTATACCGAATTCCCTTCCGAATGTAAGAGGCATGTCGTTTGTTGTTTTTGTTTTGCTTTGTTCTTTGTAAAATGAGAAATAAATATGTGCTTTCCACAACGCCGTAATTAGGCTAAGGACTAAGTGGGTATCAGCCTAACCCAACCTTAGTCGGCCACTATAAAATTGACCGACATCGGGACTCGGCTCCGCTCTATTTGAAAAAGAACGATGTCGAGCAGAAAGACAAAGGGAAGGGCGCATCTACGTCGGGCGCCGTAGAAAAAGGATCGCACTCGGGAACAAGAGTCTCAAAGAGCACTGGGCTGGGTTCCATGCGGCCAACGCCGCTAATACCTGAACCCGATGGGTGACGAGGAAGGGAAGAAATGGTACAAAGCACAAGGAAAACAAGTACGTCGACAGGGTTAAGGGCTGTAGGTGGAGCCGCAGCACATGAGTTCCCTCGTGGT
Source organism: Datura stramonium (assembly GCA_018107945.1). Lineage (NCBI taxonomy): Eukaryota > Viridiplantae > Streptophyta > Magnoliopsida > Solanales > Solanaceae > Datura > Datura stramonium. The sequence continues at coordinate 156,838 of JACEIK010001646.1, read as the reverse complement.
CGCCCACCTGATTTCTATACACTGCCGGGTCAGCGCTTCATCTTTGAAGAGCCCAGAGTACAACGCACTTGATTCTGGAGTTCTATGCAAATTGGAACCCCATGTCTGCAATACACCATCAAAATAAGGGGCCAGGGGATTGTCACTCTTGAGCCTCATCACCTCGAATGCCATCTTGGGGTGCAAAACACAACATGCCCATGTACTTTCGCGTACTCGAATATCACTCCAGCCTTATGCTATATCGACGCACATTGTGTGGAGCTCCGCTCATGCCACGCCGGAGTGTGCATAAGGAGAGGGCTACCATCGACATTACCCTACTTCATAGATTTCACCCGAGATCGCGTATGTCTGGGGCAGTATGCCCCGAAGGAAAGAGCTAGAGATCAATGTTGGGGCGGTGATCATACATGAAGCAGAGCCTCCGTTTACATCATGGGCACAAGTACGGGCTTGGCGGTCTCGCGACCACGTTCGCTGGTGGGCCCGGATGTGGAGGAAGAGGCCCTCGACTATATCCCGCAGATGGAGAGGCGTGCCGTGGACGTCACAAAACCAAGGCACCCGACACCACTACGGGCCAGTTCTTACACTAGCCGAGTTACATGCTCGGGATGATCAAGACATGGCCCGCATGTTCGGGATGCAGATGCTCCACTACAAGATAAAGTGAGGTCACGGCAGAGGATGAGCCGTGGCAGCCGACCTAGACTACCCTTTCTACTAAAATGCCAAAGGTTTCACGCCGGGTGGGCCCACTTTGTGGAGCCCATGGATGATGATGTCCCCACCGACGAGGAGAAACGTCATGAGGATTCCGATGTTGAGCTCCGGGAGGAGGACGACGGCGGAGATTCAAACATGGGAGACGAAAAGGGGCCGCACTCGATGAAGAAGTGGAATACTTTGATTGATCAGGAGTTTCACCACCACTTGTTTGTGCTTTGTTGACCTGTATGAACACTCGGGACAATGTTCGGTTTTAAGTGTGTGGGGAGTAGTTAGGTGGTGCTGTTTTTCATTGATTTGTGTGTATATTCGTGCTCTCCGTTGTTGTGCTTAACGACCCTTGTATCCCGTGCTTTTGTGCATGTTTCGACAAATATCATTTTGAAGCGGTTGTGTGCTGTTGAATGTTGTTAGCTAGTGTGTAAATAGTTTTTGTCGAAATCATCGATATTTTTAACATTTTTCGTTAATTATTTTTATGATGGGGTTTCTCGGCATTTGTTTTCGGTTCTTTTATCGAGAAGATTCCCATTGAACCAAGTCGTAAATAGTGATCGCTCCTCATGAGATATTGATGACGACCGCCTTAAGGGAAATGCAGTCGATAGGAGTAGTCAGTGGTTTTTCAATTTTTTTTGGTTTGTTTGGTTATATCCTATGCATGCTGCTACCTATGGCTAATGAAATTTTTGTTGCATGTTGTACATGATGTTTATAATGCAAATGTGATTCGTATGAAAGCATGCGATTTTCTACATATGTGAGATACCTAGGCCATAGAATTCGATTCGGTGTGATTGAGGCTTAATATTTAATTCTTGTAATTAGCTGATTGAAGAGTCTGTGAATATGTCTTGAGTTTAGCATGTGCAATGAGTGTCTAGTGAGGCTCCGAATATTCCATGCTATTGTGAAGTTCTAGAAATTGCCCGTTGTGTGTACGAAACGAAATGAAGGAAGTGTAGTGTAGGAAAGGATGTAGGCATTTCTTTGTTTTAGCCTAAAGTTTTTCTCTTTTTTTATACCCACCTCGAATGTCAAATCCTAGTCAGCCCATTGAGCCTTCTTTAGCTTATTTTTTTCTTTTGTCGAAAAGGTGCAAAACCGAGCTAACCCTTCGCTTCATTATCCGTAAATCTAATCCGAAGCTCTAAGCACTCAAGAAAAATAATTTTCCCACAGTGTAACGGAGTGAAATGGTGAAAAGAAAATAAAGAGCAGGAAAAAGCAAAGTGATGAAAGTAAAAGAAAAAGAGTCAAAGGTGTACTTAAGCGATTTAAAGAAAATAGAGTTGTATAACCAATCTTTGTCTAGTCTCGGTATGCTTAAAGAAGTGGGGGACAAAAATAAAGAAAGACTTCAAGAAGGGGAGGAGGAAGGAAGAAATTATGCCCCGAATGTGATGGGATGTATTGAAAAAGCGCTTAAGGATGCTAGTTGCTATTATTTGTTAGCCCTATATACTAGTTCCGTAGCCATTACAAACCCGCAAGTCCTACGTGATCTTATATCACGCGTCCTTATATTAGTGGAGTAATACACTAGAGGCAAGCCTATGGTTCATGCCACGATGCATGTGAATTCTTTTGGCAGAGAGAGTGAAATTGTGTGTACATGCCCTCCATGAAATGCTTTAGAGTTCATGTGAATTAAAAGAGGGGAAATTCTTGTGATGTGAGGGCACATGTTTGACGAAAAAGAATGAAATTCATGTCGGATATCTCGGTCAACTAATATGCATGAGTTTGCCGATATCGAGGGTCGACTCTGGAGCCTAGGGGGTCTTGATATGTTAAATGTCATTTTAATGATGATTACATGTTTTCTTGATGATTTGTTATGTAAATAATCGGTATAATCGTAGCTCGGATTGTCGAGCCAAAGTAGCCGTGATGGGGTGTCAATTGCATGAGGTGTAAGATTATTGTTCGAGGACGAACAAGATTTTTAGTGTGGGGTAGGTGATCTGGGGCATATTTATATGCCCAAATGATACTCAAATGAATCATTTTTTGTCTTATTTATCCAACAATGTTTGTACATTCTCATGTAAATTGTCGGAAAGTGTGAATTTATACTAACCAACATGATTAGCATTGTTTTGCAGGAAAACGTACTTTTATGGAGCTAAGATGCATGTTGGGAGGAATCCGAGATGGACTCGAGCGAGCAAGGACTTGGCCAAGGAAGCAAGAAATAAGAGGCTCCGCGATGGAGCCATTTCACGCTGCCATCGCTTGTTTAATTTCGTCCGGGAGATTTATTTGCAAAGATTTCCAGAGGGTCCGTTGTCGCCGTGGCAGTTGGACCTAATTACTGGAACTTGACATTCCAGCGAAGGTGCGCGTCGCACCGTGGCACACCGGCAGCCCGCGTTGCATGCCGTTCCACGTTGGGGATAATTACCGGGACGGCCAAATTCCGTGAGAGCTCCGCGTTTGCACCAAAGGTCATGGAGGTAGTGTTTCACATGCACTCCCGTGACACGTTGCTTGTTATTTCGGGAAAAATTACCAAAGATACCAGAACACTTAGGTTCATTTTTAATTATTCCCGACTTGGTGGAGCAAGAACGTGGGTTACGTGCGCTGAGGACGAAAATCTTAGGTTTCTCATCTCTTTCTCCTTTGTTTCAATTGTTTGTATGATTTACACTCATTTAATGATGTTTAATCCACAAATGAGTGGCTAATTTCACTTTTGCTGAGGTTAGGAACCGTTGTATTGAAATGTAATTGTTGATCATCTGTTTTTTTTTTATCTTTTTCTTCCATGGTTGTTGTATTAATTCTTGTTCTTACCGCATTACTGTTTGGCCAATGTTAATGTATATCTAAAAGTCCGGTTTCACTCGAGAGAGCACGAAACTGAAAGTTGTAATTAATAGATATGATCTTTTCCTAGTTTGGGAAAAACCGAGAATTGATTTACCTTCGTGATAGAAATATACCAAAGTCGTATTAGTCAAGTGTGGAATCGGTTTTGTATGGCTAGAACATGAATTTCTTCTCTATCACGTAAAATGTAGGCGGAAGGTTCATGATTCTTAAGTTAAGTTAAATACAATTAAACTATAGGCATAAGTTCACTTCAGCCACCTCGGAGAAAAGATGATAAACCAATATGTATCGATAATTAATTTCTCTACATGTCTGCTTTAGCCTTAGCATGCTCAATATTCATAGTTCGACTCACTTGTATATTTATTTTAGCTTTAGTATAAAATTAGATAACAAAATATAAAAACTTTTCTTTACATTGTTGTCTCCGCATTTTTAGAGTTGCAGTAAATCGACACTTGAGTAGATTTTGCCCCGTAGTCCAGTCCCTGTGGGATCGATACTTGTCTTACTTGAGCCACTTACTACTTGTTCGACCACGTGCACTTGCGTGTAGTCATCCAGACACCCGAACAGTAGACAGGTTAACTAAGGCGGCACACTTCCTACTAGTCAAGACCACAGATTCACAGGATGATTATGCTAAGTTGTATATTCGGCAGTTGGTTCAACTTCATGGAGTGCCCTTGTCTATCATTTCAGACCGAGGTACTCAGTTGACCTCTCAATTTTGGTGTTCTTTTCAAAAGGGACTTGGGACGCAGGTTAAGCTCAGTACAACCTTCCATCCGCAAACAGACGGACAGGTAGAGCGAACGATTCAGACCCTCGAGGATATGTTGAGGGCATGTGTTATCGATTTTAAAGGTAGTTAGGATGATCATTTGCCCTTAATCGAGTTTGCCTATAATAACAGTTATCACTCCAGTATCCAGATGGCACCATTCGAGGCTCTTTACAGGCGAAGGTGTAGATCTCCCATCGGATGTTTTGAGGTTGGACAGGCAGCTATGATAGGACCAGATTCAGTTCACGAGGCGATAGTGAAGGTTCAGTTGATAAGGGACTGGTTAAAAACTGCTCAGAGTCGTCAGAAATCTTATGTTGATCGTAGGAGAAGGGATCTCGGTTTAATGTGAATGACTGGGTATTTCTAAAGGTATCTCCTATGAAGGGAGTCATGCGATTCGGAAAGAAAGAGAAACTCAGTCCCCACTACATTGGTCCTTACTAGGTTACGAGGAGAGTTGGTAAGGTGGTGTATGAGTTGGACTTGCCTTCAAAATTAGCTTCAGTTCATCCTGTGTTTCATGTATCGCTCTTTAAAAAGTTCTTGGGTGATCCAACTTTAGTAGTCCTGGTAAACGGCGTTGGTGTAAAGGATAGCCTCAGCTATGAGGAAATTCAAGTGAAAATCTTAGATCATCAAGTTTGAAAGCTAAGGAAGAAAGAAGTAGCTTCAATTGAATAATTATGGAGAAATCAGCATGTTGAAGGCGCTAGGTGGGAAGCCACAGTAGACATGATAGCTAAATACCTTCATTTGTTCCCTACTGGCTCAGTTTCAGTTTGAGGTATCAGTCTTGCCCTAAAACATTAATCAGCTTTTTATGTTCAATTCATGTGTACAAGTTGTTTTTATGATATGGTATATGTATGAGATTTCTGAATTTAGTTCAGCTATGTAGTTCTTTTCGGAGGTAGTCATTCCATCAATTTTTGGCTTAAATGACCGGTAATTGTATATGGTGATAGCTTGTTACTGAGTTTTCTGTATGTTCCTAACATTCGAGGATGAATGTTCCCAAGGGGGAGATATTGTTATACCCCGAGAACCCAAGGATTAGACCCGGAAGTAAAAACGGTGAAAATTTGAAAATTCGCATTAGGTCATAGAACAACCCGTGAGGAGTGACCACGAGTCGTAAGGTGACTCATTGTCAGCATGGTTTGGCCAGGCCTGAGTGAGGAGGCCACAGGCCTGACCACGAGTCCTGGTCAAACCTCAAGACTCGTGAGGTCACCCGTGGTCTACCTTGGAGGTTGGCAAGTTGGGATGGGTAATGTAGGCCACGGAAGGTGACCACGAGTCGTTGTCTGACATCACTACTCATGAAGTCACCCGTGGGGTCCCCTTGGATGTTTTGGATAGTGGACTCAACGGACAATGGCCACGAGTCGTGCCCTATGGCAACGACCTGTGAGGTCCCTCGTGGGGACTAGCGACTAGAAATTTCTTGCATTTAAATAAGGGTGTTTTCATAATTCCTAAGTTCCTAAGGAATAAACTACATCATTTAGGATATTTTTCTAAGTTAAATAAGATGAGTTAAGTCCTTTATGCATGCCCATTCTCATGCAAAAACTTAGAGAGATTTTTGGAGATTCAAGGTCTTCTTCCCCAAATTTCCATCAATTTCTTTGTGGGTATTCAAGGAACCTCGAAAACAATCTATTCCCAGGTATGTAGTGTTTTAGAATGGGTGAAATTTTTCCACACCCATGCCCAAATTTTGAATTTAATCATGAATCCTCCTATTCAATTCCATAGGGTTTTATCCAAAATCATAAAAATGTGATTTCTCTTTATGGGTTTGATTTAATTGAGTTTTTATTTTTGAATTATGAATGATGGGTAGGTCTTACATTATTTTCCTTAAAATCATGTTTCAATCTTTTAAATCGAAAATGCCCATTTGATGAAAGTTCATGAAAGTTATGATTTATGATGAATACTTTATATTTTGAGTTTATTGATGATGGAAAAACATGATTCCAAACTCCCATGTTTATGAGAATATTTTGAAAGAATTGAATATGATAAAGTATTGGGCAATACCCACATGTTGAAGATGATTTATGATTTATGAAGTGAATTACATGATATATCTACTTTTGATGTTGGCCGATGAAAAGGGGCCTATGATTCTTGGCTAAGCATGTTTCAAAGGGGATCAATAATGATAAATGTTATATTCTAGCAAATGAATCTTAATGCATGATTGTTATTAATTTATGTATGAGCCTATATGCATGTTTTTTTGGAGCCGTGTCTAGCACCGAGCAGTCCGACGTTCAAAGGACTACACCGGTGTCTCACAACCACGTGCCACCGCTGGTTTCTAATGATATATTGTATTGATAATGATCCTCTCGAATGTGATATCACACCTAATGCATGACCCTGGCCTGACAAGCCAGGGTTGGCTTTGCCCACTTGAGTTAGATAGTTGGGCATCATGAAAGGCTCTACCATGATGGTGTCTGTTATGAAGAGTTCTCCCATTGTTCCGCATGTTTTATGCATTTTTATGTTTATGTTGTTGGCTCAAGTTATGTTTTGATAAAGTTTACTTGCGATTACTAATATGAATGATTATGAAAGATACGAAAGTCTTGAGCCGTATGTTTTATTTCGAAGATTAAATATATGCATGATGCCCTTCTCTTATTTTCATATATGAGTTTTATTTACTCTAAAATGTTTGTTTTACTTACCCTGCATACTCAATACACTTCATGAACTAACCGCATACTTTCTATGTTGTATCGTTTCATGATACAGGATCTGGATCTCAAGCTCATCCTCAACCTTAGTCTATCTCAGCTTACGCTTTCATCTTATTGGTGAGTCCTCATATTCTGAGGGTCGTTTGACAGACTTTCATGTTATTTATGTTTCAGTATTGGTCGGGTTAGTTGGAGATGTTGTCCCATCAACCCATCTTATGTATTAGAGGCTTTTAGACAAGTATGCAGTGTTCAGCTATGTATATGTCTAGTGTTTCTTGATGTTATGCTATAATTATTTTTCCGCTATGTTTTTATGATTATAATTCTGCTTATTTGAATGAGATTAGTCGTATGCATGTTCCATGGGTCAGGGTCTCTTGTCCCGTGTCTACGATCTGGGTGTATGTTCAGATCGTGACAAGAGGAAGCAAAAACTAAAGCAGGTAACGCATAAGATTGGGGAATCACCTAGATAGATGCACCAACCACCATGCCCTTGAGCATGGAAGCAGAAACCTAAGAACACAACAGTTAGGTTGGCGAATGAGCTAGCGAAATGCCGATGCAAAGTCGCGTACTGCCGCTTGAACGCTGGTGCAACACAAAATACTTAAGCAGTAGGTGCACTGCGGCGATCCGACGGAGGAATGTAGAACCTAGTTCGCGAACCGCTGATAAATCGCCATTTGCAAGACAGTAAACTGGGCACAAAATCAAGCAGGAGATGGTAAGGCAGTGAGCCGCCGAATCCAACTGGCAATCGCCGGTGTTACACTTGTGAAGGTATGGGTTTTATTTGGAAATCATAACCAAATTATGGACCTACCCGACCCAAAATCTATGGGAAGCAGCCCTAACCTACAAAAATTGCCTTTTTCACTCCCTTAGGCTTCCTATTTTCCCCTTTTAACACTTTCCCATACTCCTTTTTATTTTCCCAACATCCCACCTTTCCATATTCCTACAACTCCCTCTCTTCCACTTCCCATACAATTAAAACAGAACTAACCATCCACCTCCTCCTCAACCAACCACATTCTCACCCTCTCACCTATAAAATCCCCCCGACCCTTCACTTAATTTTCACTACAGTCATACTCATCTTCTCTACTAGACAAGTCTTGAAAGGTTGCCATTGTTGAGCATTATCCAAGCTTCCACAGCCAGTCTCTGCAAAGCCTTCTTTTAAGAATGTTAATGTACCCTTAACTTTCTTATTTTATCAACAATGGTACTTTGGTTGCTTATAGACATTTCTATATTTCTATGACATACATTTCCCTCCTCTTTATTTCCATTATCTCCAATATTTTCATGATTGATACATTCCTTGTTTTTATATGAAATTAGTGGTATGATAGAGTTTTGATGTTGCAATGGGTGTGGGAGGAATTTGTTGTTCTTGTGTAGAGTTAAATGGGGTAAAGTATGAGTAACCCAAAAGAGATTACAAATACATGTTTTGATCTATGATATATTGGGTGACGCCATTCTTAAGGGTAAATCGATGCTTTAGCCCTTCTCATGTGTAGAGGTACTGCTTTGATATGTTATATGTGAGTGTTTGAGATATTGTGATATTGTATTTCAGGGAGATGAATTGGGGAGCAAGACTATCGACTATTCGCCAGTTGGGTCCAGCAAAACATCAATGGAACGCCAGTTTAGGCTAATATTGGCTTCAGGCCACTGCCTTGATCCCGCGTTATATTGGAGGTTCATGAATCGACACTGGAGATTCGTTGCTCTGTCGCTGATTGAATATCTTCTACCCCAGTTTTCTGTTTTTCACCAGTGGTTCAGGGCAGTCCGCGGATACCCTCCTACGGTTTGCCGGTGTTTCGTCGGTGTTTCGCCAGTGCTGCCAATGCTTTGAATGTTAATTCTTCATCTTTGTTTATCCTTTAAAATTTTAGCATAGTTGTTTGTTTTTTCCTTTTATTATAAAAGAAGTGCCATTAACATCGTGTTTGCAGAAAATGACTTCATCCAGGAACACAGTAAGGGAAAGCTCCAGCTTCTTCTTCCATAAAGGGAAAAGGAAAGGCAAAGGCCTCAGCAGCGCCCGCCAACTCTAGGGAGGCTATCATGTTTTGTGTGCCCGACATGAAGGGGCACTACGCCATTTTTAAGGGCCGCTCAATCACCATAGAAAAGCGGTTTGACTTGGTGGGGCAGTGCGGTGACCTCCCCTACATCACGGCTCAGTTCACGGACAGGTAATGGCACACTTTCACCAGTCCTCTCCCACACTATTATCCAAGCTTGGTGCTATAGTTCTGCACTTCCTCTCAGGCTAGGTAGGAAAGCATGAACCACAGAGGCAAGGTCGATTAATTCCCCTGCCTGCCTTCAGTCATGGTGCGAGGGGTGGAGGTGGACATCACTCCAGTAGCCATCAACTATCTATTCTAGGAGGACTATATTGACATTGGCTCGGAGTACATAGCCAAGATTGTTGACGTGAAGAATCACTTCACTTGGATAGCTCCTATTATTGCAGCCGACACACCTTTCTAGGATACTATGGGCGGCAAAATTTCTTGCCATGACCTAAAATTTGAGGCCAAGTTGTGGCTAAATTTCATCGGTTGCCGCATCATGCCTTACAAAAATGAACAGAGGGTCAGATTGGAAGTGGTTATTCTTATAGCTTGCATCATGAAAGGGGTCCCCAAAAAATTTGGGGAGATTGTGACTCAGCAAATGAAGAGGAACCCAAGATAGGCAAGCATTTCCATACCATATGTCATGCTTATTTCTCAATTATGCTTGCAATTTGGAGTGCCACTGTTCTCAGATGAGACCTCTGTCCCTGCTTTGAGTGTAATCACATTAGACCTAAAGAGAGATGCTGAGGCACCCGCAGTTAAGCGGAAAAGGATGCAGACTTTTGATTTGCCAGAGGGTTCTCATGGTTCCGAGAAATCTCCTCAGGCCCCATATTTGAATATGCCTCACCAAGAAGCTTTAGGACATACCTTTAGTGATGTACCTATGTTGTGAGCATCACCCCCTCCAACATCTTCCCAATCAAGCGGTCTCCATGAACAAGTGGAAATGACCAACTCTTATGAGAGTCAGCTTTAAAGTTGGCTAGGAGCCTCCCAGCTCTCATCGCCCGAACGATTAAAAGGGAGATGAAATCTATGTATGAGAGTCTGACCACACTATACAAGAGGGTGGATGTTGTGGAGGGGGCTGTCACCTCTCTCCGAACGAAACTAAGGGAGTGGAAGAGTCGAACATCCGTGGAAGTTCCTGATTTGAGTGCTCTTGAAACTACAATAGCTTCCCCTTCTATAATTTGAGGCCCTTTAGATGATTTAGTCAAGGCCTTAGAAGATGACGCTGAGGATCCAAATGATGCAAGCTTTGAGGGTGAGGCAGGAGCAGGTTGCAGATTATGACGTGGATGATGAGGAGTGACCTACTCAGGGAGTCTCTCGCCCCCTTTATTTTGCTTGATACATTAGGGACAATGTAATCTGTAAGTTTGGGGTAGGATGAGTGCTTTCTGGGGGGATCAGTTTTGTTTTATTTTTTTATGATTTGATATAGTGCTTTTCGGGCTGATGGGGAGTTGTGAGCATTTGTCGGGCTCATTTTTAGTACTGTTGATGATTTCCCTTGCGGGGCGAGTTGTGTTGATAAAATATGTATGAATGAAATGGATGAGTTTTTGGATATTATGTGTTAGTGATGAAAATTGGGTCCTTGCTTTGAATTGTTAAACATTGCATCATGACCCAAGTCTTTTGTTCGCCTGTGTATATAGCAGAATATTAATCAAACTCAAAGGGTTTTCTTCATATCACGGTTCTTTCCCAAGGAATATTTATCTTTTACTTTTCTCTTTGTTGTTGAACCGGTTTGGAACTTTCCGATGATAGATTGTGAGGCAACCCTCTTAAGGAAAAATGTCATGTCTTTCTTGAGTCTTTTGTGGAGTTGTTTTGAGAGGTACCACCAAAAATTCTCAAATGTGGCATGAAAATAAGAAAATAGGCATTTGAAATGAGAATGTAGCACTCTCTGTCATACATTGTAGATACCTTGTTTGGCTTATGAATGTGCATGCTTTAATGCCTTGAGTAAAGATCTTGTGATGATAATGACTTTTATGGACTCTTTGGGTGTGATGCCTTGTGTGGTAAGGATCTTTGTGGATCACATGCATAGCTTCTTGTCAAGAACTTTCCCTAAGTGTGACTCAAGGTGAAATTCTAGTTGTAGCTGCACTTAGAACATGGTCTTAGACCCTCTTTTTAAGTCACTTCACCCAAAATGACCTCCGTGAATGTTAATCTTTGATAGCCAACGTTTGAGCCTTGGACCATTTTTTTGAAAAACACATTACAAGCCTAACGACCATTTTTAATCCTTCTTTTTGACACCCATCCTCCCTAATTGATAATGATTAAACAATGAAAAATGGAGCTTGAAGCCCAAAAAATGGGGAGCAATAAGGGAGTGAATGTGAAACGAGGCAAAGGCCTATGTTTTGGGGTTAACAAGGGTAGGGGGGAAAATGAGAAGCCTAAAATTGAGGTAGCACCAAAATTTTGATGAGATGAGTGAATCGATTGGTTGAAAGACCTCAAATAATCAAAAGAGGAAGAATAGTTAATAGGTGCTATCTCTTGCATAAATAAGTCTAAATGTGAAATTCATAGATGTTATAAGGGTGACTCATGTTACACAAAAGATGAAGATGATGAACAAGGAGAAATAAGGTGGAGTGATCTAAAAAAGATGATGGGATGTTACAAACATTTGTATAGGCATTAGGGAGGTATTAGTGACTAAAGCTAATCATTTATCCTACCCTCAGCCCTAGCCTTCATTGTGACCCACAAGACCAAAGTGATTTTTAGTGCAGTTACTCTACATTAGTAACGAATTACATGAAGGGCAAGTCTATGGGTCGAGTTGTGTGCATGAAGATTTCTTTTGGGAGTGTGAGCGTGATCATCTTTTTCTACAATCCCTTGTGTGTGTGCATTGATTCATGATAAAGAAAAGGGATTCTCTTTTTTGTAAGTGGCGTCATCCCTTTTGAGGACACACTTGCATTAGGGTAAATATGTGAATGAGGCATGAGTAGTGTGAGATCTAAGGAAAACTTTGAATATGCAATGATTATGATTTGAGATTCTATGCATATTTCGTGGATAAGATATGCCCTTGTTTTGCAAAATGAAAGCATTTGTGAATCATATCTTTGAATGTGGTGGCTTCTTGAAATTTTTCAACTTTCATTTTTGGGAAATTTGCTTCCCTTTTTATATGAGTTGGTGAGCATTTTGGGGTTGTCATAGATTAAGTAGTCACTAATATATAAACTCGTGTGGAGTGGCATGTTTCTCAACTGAAAAGAACTGCATTACTTGAGGACAAGAAATGGTTAAAGATTGGGGGTGAGTAGGTAATTTACCAACTCATTAGGCTCTTAAGAATGACCTTTAGCTTAGTTTTCAAGTCATTTAGATGAATTTTGTTCCCTTTTTGCCTTTTTATGTGTACACATTTGAGTTGAATAAAAAGAGCAAGAAGTGGAGTAAAAAGAAGGAAACCATGTGAAAACCGGCACTCCACCGGAGGACAATAGTGAAATGCCTGTCAAACATAGAAGACCACTAATTTGAATAACAAATGCAACAAGAGGTCGCGGTTATCAACCGGCAACTTGCTGGTCAAATCGTCTACAGGTGCCTGAACTTGCTGGAACAAGGAGCAAAGTAATCGGTGGGGTGAGGTTAGAGGCTGGAAAATCGCCGAAGGTACCACTAAATGGTACTGGAAATCACTGTAGGAGATGAACATGATAGATGGTGGTTCGTGGAGTGTAACTGGCATACCTTCGCTGCCTTCGTAAGTGACAAAATGCCTAAACAAGAAAAATTGCATCTAACACTGAAAAAGAGAAAATTTGTTGCCATATTTTTGTATATAGTCTAGAAGAAAGTACTCTATACATATCGGATCTTAAATTTAGCTGTTTGAACATTCCTTTTCCCTTGAAAAGAGAAGAACTAATTGGAGGAGAGTGTGAAATATTGTTTTTCTTATTTTCTTCTTTCATTAGCAAGGTATAACCTGTTAAACCCCGTAAAAGTTGGTGATTAGTAAGCGTACGTGTGGGTTTGTAGTAGATAAAGAGAGTACGACGCATGTGGAAAAGCCCCAAAAGGCGGGTCGAGCGAGGTCAGGCCGTACAGGGCCAGCACGACGTGCCGCCGGCAGGACACAAGCCAGTGCGGCGCGCCAGCAGCCTTGGCGCCCTAGGCAGCGCGGCGTGCTGGCCCCCTTTCCACATTGAGGGGCATGACGCTCATGGTGTATGCCGCTTTGGGCGGACCGGGTCGGCCCCTGTCACCACCATTAGACCTATATAAACCCTTATCCCTTCATTTCAAACATTTCCAATATGTTAGTCACGGCCAGAGAAGGTAACCCACGAAGAATTCTATTTAATTTCATCCGTTTAAGCTACAAAACGCTGTCCAAATTAAAATTAACTTCGAGTATCGAAGATTAAGGATGCAGGGAGCATTACTATGGAGTTATTTTCACAAAATTCGCCCAGAAAATCGTAACCTCGCTGAGCTAAAGTTGTTAGAATTTCTCCAAACTAATTTCAATATGATCACAAGCTTAAAGTAAGCATTTCTCCCTTCTGAACTCTCGGGAAATTATACGTCTTTGGCCATGTTTCGTCCAGTTGAAGTATAGTTAATATTAGTGTTAACAGCTATTACTTTTGTCGAATTTAGTACTCAAACTAGTTTGATTCTCCCAGTAGTACGATTGCAATTGAGAAGCGCTGTTGAATATAATCTGATACTCGCCAGTTAATCACAAATCACCAATCCAGGCATATTAAGGAGAATCCCTTCAGCAAGTTAGTTTCTTCAGTATCATAACACAGTTTGAATCCCAGTAAGAATACCATAAGTATTTTTATTATGGTAGCTATTGTTATTAGCTGAGACCAGTATTCCATGTTTAATTTGGGATTGACTACGCCCTGTATAGCCCTCCATAACCAACTCAAGTGTGACTAGCTATGTCGACGCCCGCGAGGGGATAGATGACGTTGCTCCGAGGAGCAATATACCATCCTTGAGGGACGAAGATGAGGTCTAAGGTCCTCATACGGTCCTTTCCATGGCTAGACTACTTTTTGGCCGGACCGGCACACTCTATCGAGTTCGATACCTGGGGTACAGAAAGTAGGAGTCTATCGGACTCAGACACAACTATAGTTTAGGGGTCGAGCGGGCTCAGTTGAAGACCCAGGGGACTGGTAGGACGACTATAGTTATTAGATGACTCAGTATGACCTTGTTAGGGATATATAGATTAAAGTGTACCCACTAGGACTTATGGGGGCCCTAAGTAGGCTGTTCAGTGCTGGTTGTACCTTCCGGCTTATGGGGGCCAGGTAAGGTTCTTGTTTGCACTATTTATTGGTAGATTAGACAGCAAGAAGGTAAGTATTCAGGTTATATTTCCATCTCTTTCACTTAGTTACTTTCAGCTTATTTTAAGTTTTACTCAGTCAATTTCAGTTATTTCCTTACATATATCGGTACATATTGTACTGACGCCCATCCTTGGGGCGCTGCATTACTTTCCTACAGGTGCGGATACACGAGGAGCTGGTCCCTCTTATCCTTCCACCAGGATTGTCAGAAAAGTAAGCTCCTTTCCTCTGGAACTTTTAGATAGAAGGTTTACTTCTTTTGATTGTATAGTTTTGGGTAGGCAGGGGCCCTATCCCGACCATCATATTAATCATAAAGACTTCCAGATTGTTTCTATTTCCCTGTGGTTAGCTGTTGATGGCTGTGTGGGGTCCATATGTGTTTTAGTTTACTTGTTGGACGTGTGGGGCCTTGTTTAGCTATCAGTTAGCGTCCTTGTCAGCCATAGTTTAGTTTAGCACGGGATTACTTTACAGTCATAACTAGACATCATGGTGGTCTTGTCGGCCCTCATAGGACTCCCTGTTATTGCATATTTCTAGTTAGTTGTTTTCCTTTACAGGTGGCTATAAGGCCTTGTCGGTCGGAGGTTGTATTTACATCCGAGATATAGCCCATTGTTTTCTTTATTTGAGGAGTAAGCCTGCACCAGGAGTGCAAAGGCCTAGTTAAGTCAGATCAAATCCTAGTACGGCACCAGGTGCCAGTCATGCCTCCCAAGGTGGGACGTGACAAACTTGGTATCAGAGAAGGTCGTATCCTAGGGATGTCTGCAAGCCATGCTAATTAGAGTCTTGTCTATGGATGTGTTGTGCACCACATTCTATAGGAAGGGGGCTATGAGGCATGATAGGATGGTTACTCTTCTTTCTCTTCCAATCGTGCTATAGCGTTGTACAGTATAGGGTTGAGTTCCTAAGCTTACCATATTCTTTTGATTACAGAGAAATGTCAGACCCGCGACATACCACGACCGACAGGAGGTTAGATGTTGTCGCAGGAGAGGGCACTAGCAGGGTGCCTCCGTCAGAGTCATCCCGATCTAAGGGCGATAGGAAGACTTCATCTCAATTTCCCTAGTCTCCTCTGCCACGCCAGGAGCCGTCCAAAGTGGCGGATGTGTCGGCACCGCCTCCAGTTGTTTCCATTCTTATGCCCTCGGACCAGGAAGACAGGAGTGTTCTTTTCATGATAGCATGGCTGCATAGCAACAGACAGTGGCACCCGTGGTTGTTGAGTCTTCAGTAGGACCGGGCAGTTCAAGGGTCCAAGAGTTCCTCGCTCTGAGTTCCCCGCATTTCACAGGGACGAATCAAGACGAGGACCCTCAGGACTTTTTGGACCAGTTGCAACGGATATTCAGGGTAATGCATGCCACTCTTGGGAAGTCGGTTGAGTTGGCGGTATTTCGGCTATGGGACATAGCAATATTATGGTACGAGATTTATGAGAGGTCCCGAGGTAGAGATGTTCTTCCTCCGACTTGGTCCAATTTTTCAGAGGCCTTCCTGGATCATTATTTTCCATGGGAAATCTAACAGGCCTGGGTTGATCAATTCTTTCACCTGAAGAAGGTCTCGATAAGTGTTTGGGAGTATGTTATGAGATTTGAATCCTTGGCCCAATATGCACCAACTTTCGTTGACACCATGCCATCCAGGGAGCATCGGTTCATTGTGGGGCTTCTTCCAGAGTATGTGGAGACTTTTGTTACGGCTACTCTACGAGAGGACATGGATAACGCCCGTATCCAGGCATTTTCTCAAAATATAGAAGGGATCAGGCAGCGACAGTGAAGGGTAGAAAGGGGAAGCCAGAAGCAACACTGCAGGGATAGACATAGTGATACTCAGGCAGAGTCTTACGGTGGACCCAGGCCATGACTGTCAGAAAAACCATCTAGACCCCCACTTCCACAATAGTAGCACGGTGGCAGAACTTGTCGTCAGGGGAAGTCACGACCCGGTGAGAGTTCACAACCATCGGGTTCGCAGCAACAGAGAGGGTCAGAGCAGAGTTGGCTCACTGTGCCACCTTGCCCTATTTGCAGTCACCGTCATCTTGGAGCCTGTAGGTATGGTTCTACGGTGTGATATACTTGTGGATGAGAGGGTCATATGATGAGAGACTATCCAGCCAGGGGTTAGAGTGGTCAAGACCGACAGGATAGATCTTCAGCAGGGCATAGACCTTCAGTTTCAGCTGGCAGAGGCTGAGGCAGGTTAGGGGCATCCAGCTTAGGCACTGGTCTGGATCACACTTGTGCTCTACCGAGGCAACAAGAGTCATAGTGGTCACCGGATGTTGTGACAGGTATGCTGGACATCTGCTCTCATTTTCTTTTTATTTTGATAGACCTAGGCTCCACTTTGTCTTATGTCATGCCATTAGTGGCCCGGAAGTTCGGTATCACACCAAAACTGTTGTAGTGACCCTTTTCAGTATCCACCCCTATTGGCGATTCTATTATAGCTATACGGATTTACCGAGGCTGCACAGTAGAGGTTGTGGGTTGCCAGACATTTACTGACCTAGTGGAACTAGACATGATTTATTTTGATGAAATTATGGGTATAGAGTGGCTAGCACCCTTTTATGCCAATGTAGAATGTTGGACCAAGACAGTTCGATTCCACTATCCCGGGGAGATGATACGAGAGTGGAAAGGAAATGCGGCTATGCCAAAAGGTAGGTTTATATCTTATCTTTGGGAAAAGAAATTGATAGCAAAGGGTTGTATTTATCACATTGTCAAAGTTCAGGATCTACAAGCAGAACCCCCGACTCTTCAGTCCATCCCAGTTGTCAATGAATTTCTAGATGTCTTCCCAGATTAACTTCCTTGTATTAACCCGGAACGGGTTTGATTTTGCTATCCATCTAATTCAAGACACTCAACATATCTCTATCCCTCCGTACCGAATGGCTCCTGCTGAGCTTAGAGAATTGAAAGAATAGTTTAAAGATCTATTATATAAGGGATTCGTTAGGCCGAGTACATTACCGTGGGGTGCACCAATCCTTTTTGTAAGGAAGAAGAATGGCTCCCTTCGCATGTGTATAGACTACCGGCAGTTAAACAAAGTCACTATTAAGAACAAATACCCGCTCCCCATAATAGATGACTTGTTCGATCAGTTACAAGGGGCAAAGTATTTCTCAAGAATCTAATTATGGTCCGAGTACCACCAGGTTCAGGTTCGGGAGAGAGATATCCCGAAAACAACCTTCAGGACCAGGTATGGACATTTTGAATTCTTAGTCATGTCTTTCAGGATGATGAATGCTCGTGCGGTGTTTATGGACCTGATGAACAACATCTTCCGGCCGTATCTGGATATGTTTGTGATTGTGTTTATTGATGACATCCTGGTGTATTCCCATTGAGAAGTAGATCACCTAGATCATTTGCGAATGATGCTCTAGATTCTCAAGGATTGTCACTTGTATGCGAAATCTTCTAAATGCGAGTTTTGGTTGAATTTAGTTGCCTTTTTGGGTCATGTTGTATCAGATACAAGTATTCAGGTTGATTCACAGAAGATTGAGGCAGTAAAGACATGGCCCAAGCCTACAACTCCAACTGAGGTACATAGTTTCGTGGGGTTAGTTGGATATTAGAGAAGGTTTGTGGAGGGGTTTTCTACCTTAGCAATACTTATGACCAAGTTAACTTAGAAAGCGGCTAAATTTCATTGGACTAAGGCATGTGTACAGAGTTTCCAAGAGTTGAAAAATAGATTGACATCAGCACAAGTCCTATCTTTTCCAAAAGGTTCAGAGGGTTATGCAGTATATTGTAATGCTTTAGGTGTTGGATTGGGGTGTTTCTTGATGCAACAGGGTAAGGTAATTACTTATGCTTCGAGACAGCTGATAAAACATGAAAAGAACTACCCCACCCATTACTTGGAGTTAGCCGCGGTGGTTCATGCCTTGAAAATCTGGAGACATTACTTGTATGGGGTGCACGTGGACATATTTACTGACCATAAGAGCCTGCAGTATATCATTACACAGAAGGAATTGAATCTACGGCAGCGTCGCTAGTTAGAATTGCTAAAGGACTACTACGTGAATATTTTGTATCATTCAGGGAAAGCTAATATTGTGGAAGATGCCCTCAATCGCAGATCCATGGGAAGTTTGGCATACCTATGTCTGGAGCAGAGGGAAATGGCTCAGGAGTTGCACCGGCTAGCTAGTCTAGCCGTCCGGGTAATAGATTCATGTGACAATGGGGCGGTGATTCAGAATGCAGCAGTATCATCCCTTGTAGTGGAGGTAAAATAGAGACACTATGAAGATCCTCAATTAGCACAACTCAGAGATAAGGTACAACAGGGGGAAGTATCAGCTTTCGAGGTAATCAGAGATGGAATTTTAGAATGTGGGGGTTGCCTTTGCGTTCCGAATGTGGCAGAACTTCGCCAGCAAATCATGGCAGAGGTACATTACTCCCGTTATTCTTTGCACCCAGGGTCAAGAAATATGTATCATGATATTAAAGATATTTACTGGTGGCCAGGAATGAATAAGAGTGTGGTAGAGTTTGTAAAGTAATGGCCAAATTTCCAGCAGGTGAAAGCAAAACATCAAAAACCCAGCGAATTGACACAGGAGATAACAGTGCCCTTGTGGAAATGGGGGGCAATTAATGTGGATTTTTTGACAGGCTGACCCCATACGAGACGCAGATTTTATTCCATCTGGGTGATTGTTGACCAATTGACGAAGTCATCTCATTTTCTACCAGTCAAGAGCACTTTCTCAGCTTAGGGTTATGTCGAGCTTTACATCGAGGAAATAGTTAGATTACATGGTGTTCCAGTGTCTATTATTTCTGACAGAGGAGCACAATTCACAGCTAGGTTCTGGTAGTCTTTTCAAAGAGGCTTAGGAACACAAGTTAATATGAGTAACATATTTCATCCTCAGACAGATAGGCAGGCAAAACGTACAACTCAAACACTCAAAGATATGTTACAGGACTGTGTGCTAGACTTTGGGGGCGGCTGGGATGAACATTTACCTTTATCGAGTTCGCCTATAATAACAGTTATCATTCGTCCATCCAGATGGCATCTTATGACGACTTATATGGGTGGAAGTGCAGATCTCCAGTTGGTTGGTTCAAAGTCGGAGAATTAGAGTTAATTGGACCAGACATGATCCGTCAGTCAGAGGAGAAAGTGAAGCTCATTAGATAATGTCTGTTGACAGCTCAAAGTCGCCAGAAATCTGACGCTGATATACGACGTAGGAACTTGGAGTTCAATGTAGATGACTGGGTATTTCTTAAAGTCTCGCTAATGAAGAGCGTAATGAGGTTTGGAAAAAAGGGTAAGCTTATCCCAAGGTTTATTGGTCCATATCAGATACTATAGAGAATAGGCCAGGTGGCATACGAGCTAGATTTGCCTTCAGAGTTGGAATCCATTCACCCGGTCTTTCATGTATCAACGTTAAGAAAATGTATAGGGGATTCATCCCAAGTTGTACTAGTTGAGGATGTCCAGATTACTGAGGAATTATCCTATGAAGAGATTCCAGTAGCCATATTAGATTGGTAGGTTCGTAGGTTAAGGACTAAGGATGTTGTCTCTGTTAAGGTACTATGGAGAAACAATCATAGAGAGGAAATGACTTGGGAAGATGAGGATGACATAAAATCCAAATACCCTCATTTGTTCAAGGCTTAGTCTAAATTATGCAGGTAAGGTAAAAATGTTGATCTAATTGTTGTTTTATGCTTTACGTTGCATGTATCGTTCAGTTGATTACAATTTTTATAGTGAAAGAGTTGTTGTGATGTCATAAGAGGCATCTGTATTGGACATTTTTGTGTTTCAGGATTTTTGAATAGTCCATATTACAGGGGAGACTCTGCCGAAATTTTTCCAGAATAATAGTCCTAAAAGAGTTAAACTCTTTTAAATCAAGTAGACATTCGAGGACGAACGTTCCTAAGGGGGAAGGATGATACACCCCGTAAAAGTTGGTCATTAGTAAGTGTACGTGTGGGTTTATGGTAGATAAATAGAGTACGACGTGTGTGGAAAAGCTTCAAAAGTCGGGTCAACTGAGGTCAGGCCATACACGGCTAGCACGACGCGCTAGCTGGCTGAACACCGACAAGCGCGGTGCGCCACCAACGTTGGTGTCCTAGGCAGCGCGGTGCGCTGACCCCCTTTGCACACTGAGGGGCGTGATGCGCATGGTGTATGGCATTTCGGGCGGCGTGGGGCTCCCCCTTTCCACCGCCCTTAGCCCTATATAAACCTTTTCCCCTTCATTTCAAACATTTCCCATATGATAGTCACGGCTAGAGAAGGTAACCCACGAAGAATTCTATTAAATTTTATCCATTTACGCACGAAATGCTATCCAAATTAAAATTAAATTCGGGTATCGAAGTTTAATTCTGCAGGGAGCATTATTACGGAGTTATTTTCACGAAATTGGCCCAGCAAATCATAACCTCACCGAGCTAATGTTATTAGACTTGCTCCAAACTGATTTCAATATGATCACAGGCTTGAAGTAAGCATTTCTCCCTTTTGAACTCTCGGGAAATTATACGTTTTAGGGCATGTTTCATTCAGTTGAGGTATAGTCAATATTAGTATTAACAGTTATCATTTTTGCAAAATTTAGTACTGAAACAAGTTTCATTCTCCCAGTAGTACGACTTCAATTGAGAAGAGCTATTGAATATAATCTGATACTCTCCATTTAAGCAGAAATCACCAATCTAGGTATGTTAAGGCGAATCCCTTCGGCAAGTTAGTTTCTTCAGTATCATAACTCAGTTTGAACCCCAATAAGAATACCATAAGTATATTTATTATGATTAGCTATTGTTATTAGCTGAGACTAGTATTCCATGTTTAGTTTGAGATTGAATGCGCCCTGTACATCCCTCTATTACCAACTCCAGGGTTACTAGCTGTGTCTATTCCCGCAAGTGGCTAGATGACGTCGCTCCGAGGAGCGGTATGCCATCCGTGAGGGACGAAGATTTGGTCTGAGGTCCTCATATGGTTCATTCCATGGATGAACTACTTTTATGCCGTACCGACACACCCCGTCGAGTTCGGTACCCGAGGTACAGACAGCAGGAGTCTACTAGACTCAGACACGACTATAGTTCAGGGGCCAAGCGGGCTTAGTTGCAGACTCAGGGAACTGGTAGGACGACTGTAGTTATTAGATGACTTAGTATGACCTTGTTAGGGTATATAGATTGAAGTGTACCTACTAGGGCTTATGGGGGCCCTGAGTGTGTTGTTCTGTGCTGGTTGTACCTTCTAGCTTATGAGAGCCAGGTAAGATTCTTGTTTGCACTAATTATTGGTAGATTAGACAGCAGGATGGTAAGTATTCAGGTTATATTTCCATCTCTTTCACTCAGTTACTTTCAGCTTATTTTAAGTTTTACTCATTCAGCTTCACTTACTACCTTACATATTCAGTACATATTATATTGACACCCTTCTTTGGGGAACTGCATTACTTGCGTACAGGTGCGGATACATGAGGAGCTGGTCCCTCTTAGCTTTCATCGAGGATTGTCAGAAAAGTCAGCTTCTTTACTCCGGAGCTTGTAGATAGAAGGTTTATTTCTTTTGATTGTACAGTTTTGAGTAGGCCAGGGCCCTGTCTCGACCATTAATTACTCCTAGAGGCTTGCAGATTATTTCTATTTCCCTGTAGTTAGCTGTTGATGGCCGTGTGTGGCCCATATGTGTTTTAGTTTACGTGTTGGCCATGTGGGGCATTGTTTAGTTGTTAGTTAGCAGCCTTGTCGGCCATATTTTAGTTTAGTACTATATTTACTTTACAGTCATAACTAGACATCATGGTGGTCTTGTTGGCCCTCATAGGATTCCTTGTTATTTCCTGTTTCTGCTTAGCCGTTTTCCTTTACAGGTGGTTATAAGGCCTTGTCGTCCGGAGGTTGTATTTACAGCCGGTATAGCTCCCATTGTTTTCTTTATTTTAGGAGTAAACCTGCACCAGGAGTGCACATGGCTAGTTAGGTTAGTTCAGATCCTAGTACTACACCAGGTGCTAGTCATGCCTCCCAAGGTGGGGCATGACATAACCATTGTTGAAGACATATTTTTAGTTTGATTTTGATTGCTATTACTAATGAAATGATTGAGTTTATTTATGAATATAATCTTTAGTTTATTAATCATGACTAGCTAAATCATCAACTAGAGGTGTGTGATGATGGGTGCAATTAGATTACGTATTGCTAGATTTATCTTAATATTGTTTCGTTAGTGTAAATCTATTGAATTCTCTCCATTTTATAATTGATGATCCATAGTTGCAAATGTGGGTTTATTTTTCTTGCTTGATTTAGCATGAAAAAGAAGAATTCAAGTGTTGGAAGAGAATTTGATGGTGGGAATAGATGTGATTGTGTGTAATTGGGCTAGAAATAGCCAAAACCCATGTTCATCATCCTAATTAGTAGTTGATGGACAGAAATAGTTAAGCTATTAACCCAAATTTTATTAGGCTAATTGAATTATTTCTTGAGGTTCAAAAGGACTCGAGAAAAAGGAATCTATGAGGTTGAAAAACATAGGAAACCATCTTGCCCAAAGCTATTTACACGTATACGCAATGATTTGATAAGATACTATATCCTTATTTGATTAGCACCCCAATCTTTTGATTAGCACCCCAATTCACACAACACCTCTAGTGTTCCTCATTATTGTCTATCACTTTGGTTATTTTGGTTATTTCTATAAGTCTCCGGGGTTTTGAAATCCACAATATTGTTAACTCTATTTTCCTACCCCCCCTAAAAAAAAATTCCTGTTCTATTTTCCTCCATTTGTGAGAATTAATTCAAATTTTCTAAAACAACACTTGCACACATCATTCACTAGACTCTATGGGATTCGACCCCAACATCCATCGGGAATATTTGTTTTGATACAATGAATGCATACACTTTTTTCTAAACGAGGAGTTTATTTGAGTGTTATCACAATGCACCATTGTAGAGACATTTTGAGCTTTATTGTGTTTACTCTTAATTATGAAATTGTTGAGTCTACTGATAAATAAGCTCTTGTGTTTCTCAATTATGAGTAGGAAATCTATAGCTGGAGGTGTGTGATGATAAGTGTTTGATTTAATTGGGCATTGCTAGATTTATATTGTTATTACTTAATTAGTGTAAATATATTAATTTCTCCTCAAATTATAGTTGGTTGCTCATAGTTGCAAATATGGGTATTGTTTACTTAATTTTGGCTTGAAAAAGGAGAATTAAGTAATGGGGGAGAAGTTAATAGTGGGTTGGGATTTTATTATGTGAAGTTGGGCCAGAAATAGCCAAAACCCATGGTCATAATCCCATTAACTGTTGATGGCTAGAAATAGCTTAACCCCTAACCCAAATCATATTGGAATAGTTGAATTGCACCTTGAGGTTTGGAAGAACTTGAGGAAAAAAGTGCCCAAGTGGTTGAAAAACATCAGGCACCACCTTTTCCAAAGTTATTTACACGTGTTAGTAATAACTTGATTGTCTAGTAAATCCCAATTTGATTGATATCCCATCTACATCACACCTCTGGCCTTTTCTCATTATTGTTTCTCTATTTTGGTCTTGATCTCTTGTTTAGCTGAGTTTAGATTAAATTTACTCCCCTAAAATTTTCATTTACTTTTCTTGTCCATTGATGCCAATTAATTCAAGTTAATACTATTACGTAATCATTTTACATTCCATGTGGGATTTGATCCTGACATCCGTAGTGTTATTTTTTTTGATACAATGATCTTTACACTCTTTCATAGAGAAGGGTGTAGTTTGAACGTTATCAAAAATGGTGCCATTACCGGGGAATGTAGTTTGATAGTCTTTAGTTGTGTGTTATTTTTTGTTGATCTTCCATCTTAATTAGTTTGACATTACAATCTTAGTCGTGCCTTCTATGTTGAAGTTGATATGAGCCCGCATTCACTAAAAGGAGAAGGTTCGGTGGATGGGCATATGGATCATGAGGATGATAACCTCATGATTCCCAATTTAGGAGGGGCAGTTCGCCTACCTCCTAAAGTAGGGAACGCCATTTTCCATGTAACGAGTACACTATCGCACTTACTTCAAATGAAGGGACTCTTTGGAGGGATGCCTAATGAGGATGCAAACAGGCATCTATGCAATTTCTTGGAGATTTGTCAACCCTTCAACAATACAAATATCACTCAAGACTCAATCAGATTGAGTCTCTTTCCATTCTCTCTCACTAGTGAAGCGACTGTGTAGTTGGAAGAGTGTCTCCTGGGTCTATTACATTTTAGAATGAACTAATGGAGGCATTTTTGGATAGGTTCTTTCCTCCCTCAAGGATGTTGCAGGTGAGGGATGACATTACTAATTTCCGATAACTTGTGGGGGAACAACTCCATGAAGCTTGGTTGAGGTTTAAGAAAAAGGTTGCCATTTCTCCAAACTATGGCTTACCCGATAGAGTTTTACTTCAAAGCTTCTACCGATCATTGGATTCAATTAATAAGTCAGTTGCGAATAATTTGGCTGGGGGATCAATCATGGATCATCCCTATGGAATAGCTAAGGTATTACTTCATAGGATGATGAAAACCAACTGAGCATGAGAGAAGCGGAGGTATCCTCTAGTGGTGTTGCTTTCAATCTTATCAGTGTAGAGTTGAGGAAGAGAGATGAGGCTAGAGATTAAAGTCTTACCAAAATGATGACCTAGCTAGTGTTGATAACAAAGCATGCAATGGGAGCTGGTACAACGAAGGTGAATGTGTAGCTGCTCAAACTCATGCTCAATTTGATGATGATATGCTCAATTTGATGATGATACTTCACCTCCAAGATATGAGGAGGAGTGTCACTACATGTCAGGCCAATTGGGGGGTTCTCGCTTTGGGTATCATGGTGCCTATCAAGATCCTTGGCGCCCAAGGGAGGAGAATCAAGGTTTGGGAAACCGTGATAATCTTGGATGGGGGGAAGGAAATGATCGATGGGGGAATAGAGAGAAAAATTGCGAAGGAGGGAAATATCACTGAAGTTCTAACCCTTATGTAGCTCCTCCAAAAGTAGAAACACCTCAAGGATAGCCCAGGGAGAGTGATATAGGAAGCGCAAATATCGAGAATATGTTTTCTCGAGTGTTGAAGAATGTAGAATCCACTGAAAGCGGGGTTCTAGAGTTGAAAAGTGAGGTGTCTAACCTCGCCCAAATCATGAGCTCCCACTTAGCTTCAATCAAACACCTCGGAGCACAAATGAACCATCTGTCTACGCAAATGAACCCCTACATGAAGGGTGCACTTTCTAGTGATACTTTCCTGAACCTAAAGAAAGATGGCCACTGCATGGCAATAATGACTAGGAGTTGTAAGGTCTTGAAGGATGCGAGAGTGAAGCTTAATGATGTTGATGCCTCGAAGGAAATTGATGATGACGTGTTGGATGAGGTGTCAATTGCACCAAATATTGATGATGAGGGTGAGAAAGATGATAGAGATGTTGATGTAACACCCTTAGATAATGCTCATGTGAACACTGGAAAGGAAACCCCAAGTGGCAGGGATCATGAAGTGAGAGTTCCCCAACAATATCCACAGCGGTTGGCCATGAAGAAGGAAGATAATCAGTTCCAAAAGTTCATAGATATGTTTAGCAAATTATCTATCAATATACCTTTGGTGGTTTCTTTGATTCAAATGCTAGAACATGCAAAATTTATGAAAGAACTCCTGAAGAAAAAGAAGGTAGTGGATATGGGCACCGATAAAGTGACCCATTATTATAGAGCTGTCATGACTAGAAACCTTGATCCAAAATGTTAAACCCCTGGTGCATTCACCATTCCTTGCACAATTGGCTTGTGCATGTTCAATAAGGCTTTGTGTGATCTCGGTGCTAACAACAATCTCATGACTCTCAGGATATTCAAGAAACTTGGGTTAGGGAGTCCCAAACCTACCTCTATGAGGTTGTTGATAGGGGATAGGACAATCAAGCGACCCATTGGAGTGTTAGTCGATGTTGTTGTAAAGGTAGATAAATTCTAATGCCAATTGATTTTGTTGTGCTGGATTGTGAAATATAAATTGAGGTGCCAATCATTTTAGGGCGACCTCTACTAGAAATGGGAAAGGCTTTAATTAATGTGGAGCTCGGGGAGCTGAGGTTTCGAGTAGGTAGTGACGAGGTCACCTTCAATGCAGGCCAGCCTATAAAGCCTCTGAATGAGTGCAAGGTCATGGCAGTGCTCAATGGGGAAGAAGAGCATTATGAGTCGTTGGATGACAAGGGTGAAGTGGAGGGTGACCCTCCAAAATGTTGAAAATCGAGAAGGTATCTATAATTCCATGACATTAACTAAGGCGTTTCTTGGAGGCAACCCAAGCATTTTTATCTTGAGCATTTTGATGTTTTGTTCTTATTGATTTTGCAAGTAGCATGGATGTGAAGCAGCGAGGAGAAGTATAAACCAGGGCAGGCACCGTGCTAGACTAGCGAACCGCCACTTCAGATGTACTAACTACTGGTGCCTTGAGTAAGAGAGGTAGAAAACTGGGAACAAAAAGGAAAAACCGGCGGAACGCCAACACCAGTTCGCGAACCGCTAAGTGAATGCTAGCTCAGGTCTGAATTCCTAAGAAATGAGGCACAAACAGCAGCCCACCAACGGAATGTAGAGTCCAATCAATGAACCGTCGGTCAACCGCTGAATAGTAAGTAGAAAAATGGGCACAAAATTTAGGTTAGTGGTGTTAAGGTGGCGAATCAGCTACTCCTCATTGCGTTTGCCGGCGAGGCACTGATACAGGTACGTGCTTTGTTTAAAAATCATGACCAACCCATTGATCGACCAGACCTAGATTTCTTTAAAACCGCCCTTAACCGAATACATAACCTTTTTATTCTTGCAAAATTCCCTTTTCTCACCTTTTTCACATTCTCCCATAAACCATTCAATCTTCCAACACTCCACCATCCCACTTTCTTTCAATTAACTCACCATTAATTCCCACATCTCCATAAATCATTTAATATTTCTTCTCATATTTCCATCAACCAATCCTATCCCTCTTATTTTAGCTATAAAAAACCCCACCAAAAATTTCACTTTTGTCATTTTTACTCATCCCTACTCTCTACTACTCACACAAGCTTTCCACCATTGTTGAGCAAGTTCAAGCTTTCAATTTCTCATCTCTTCTAAATCTTGTGCTTTGGTGTGTGTTTCTAAACTCTTTCTTTGTTAAAAATACTAGTTCTTTTTTCATATAAGATTTGATGATAACATATATCTCCCTTATGTCCACTCCCCATTTTCCAAAAATTTTTATGATGGAGGGTACGTGTGATAAATTCTATTAATGTCATAGATTTAAGTGTTGTTGGGAAGGTTATTGCTCTTGTGAAGTGGGGCATCCCATTGATGTGCTAAATACACAATTTTGGGGTGAATTATGAGTAACTCCAAGGGCTATAGAGGGACTGATTTTCCCAATGATAGATCGGCTGATATTGATATTAGGGGAAAATCATCATTTTGTATCTTTTACTATGGTTTCTTATGTAGTCAATGCTTAAATATGGTGTGAGTAAGTGCATGTGAGAGTGAGATGTTGGATTGTTATTTTGAGGCACAAATTGGACAGCGGCTATCGGCTAATTGTCGGTCAGGTCTGGGGAAATGCCAAATGGAACAACGGTTCGAGTAAATTGGCTTTAGGCCACCGCCTTGAATGTGCGTTCCATCGAAGCTTCATGGATCATGACCGGCAACTTGCCGATAAGTAGCCGGTTGAAAGTATAAGCCTTGTTTTTATCCAAGGCGTTGGCGGTGCATCGGCATTCCGCGGGTCACCACCTGCGTCTCGTCGAAGTCCCGCCGGTACTGCCAGCTCATTCCATGATGTACAATCCTCTTGTTTCTCATCCAATCTTTAGAGTATCCATTGTTTGTTTATTTTATCATTAGAAAAATACAAAAAGAAACATTGTTCCATGAAACTGACATCAATTTTGCAAATTCATGTCTTCATCAAGGAACCTAAGCAAGGGAAAGGTCATTGCCACATATAAAGCAAAGGGCAAAGGGAAAGCCAGGGATCCCCAAACCCCCGAAAATATCAGAGAGGCTATTATCTTTTGTGCGCCCAACATGAAGGAACACTATGTTATTTGTGAGGGCCGCTCGATCTCCATAGAGAAGTATTCGGATTTGGTGGGGCGACTTCCCCAATATCACTGCCCAATTCACCGATCGCCAGTGGCATGTCTTTGCCAATCCTCTCCCGGATTTCTACAGAAGCTTGGTACCTAAGTTCTACACTTCTTACTAGGCCAGGTAGGAGAACATGAAAAACATAGGCAAAGTTGTGGACTTTCCCTGCCTACCTTTAGTGTGGGTGAGAGGTGTTGAGGTGGACATCATGCCGGCAGCCATAAATTCGCTGTTTTGGGAAGATGAAATTGACGAGGGCAATTTAGTCCACCTCACAAATAAAGAAGACCAATTCAGTTTCATTTCCACTGTCACACCTCTATCGGCATCTATAGGTGGTGAGATATCCCATCATGATCTACGCTTTGAGACCAACTTGTGGCTCGAATGAATAGAAGGTGAATTTTGAAGCATCCATCCTTATTTATTGCATTATGATATGAGTCCCTATCAACTTTGGGGGATAGTGGCCAATCAAATCCAGTGAAAGGAAAGTCAAGATGGAGCTTCAATGCCATATCCTGTGCTTATATCACAGCTCTACCTCAGAGTGGGAGTACCCCTTTTCCCAGATGAGACCCCTAGCTCTGCTTCCGGCGTAATCTCTATTGATAACAAATGGGATACTGATGCTCCTAACAACAAGAGGCAGCGAATGCAAGCCTTTGAGGTTTTGGATGAGTCCATCACCCTTGGGTCAGAGCCAACCCATTTTTCCCCCGGTCTCAACATGCCACATCCCGAGGCATTAGGTAAGGCTTTTAGAGGAGCATTAGTTTGAGGTTCCTCACCTTCTCCCACCTCCTCACACCCAAGTGGTCTTCAAAAGCTTGCGGAGATAACCCACTCACATGAAGGTCAACTTCAACGACTAGCTAAGATTCTGCCTAACCTTATCATGAAAATAGTCAAGAAGGAGTTGAAGCAGATCAAAGACAACTTGAAATAGTTTTCTACTAATGTAGGGAGCTGACATCTCTCTCAAAGTTGAGGTACGGGAATGGAAGAGTCGAACGCCTATGACAGTACCCGACATGGGTGCTCTTGATGCAACTATGGTTCTCCCTTCCACAGCTTGAGGCCCTATCAATGATTTTTTCGAGGGCTTAGGAGGCGATTAGGAGAAGAGGATGACAAAGAGTATATTGGCCAAGTTGGGGATGAAGAAGTTGGTGATTATGATTATTATGAGGCCGATGAGTCGTGGTCACTGACCACGACCGTTAGGTCACCCATGAGGACTAACACTCAGTTTTTCCGTGTGAATTTTCAAGGGTCTTTCAGTAATTTTCTACCCTCCTAAACTTTAAAATACATCATTTTAGTCATAATTTCAAACTTATTAGTGGGGTTAAACGGTTTTTTTCCTCATTCCCCACTTAGACCTTCAGAAAACATATTGTAGAATTCTCCTAGGGACTCTCAAAGCAAGAACTAGGGCAGTCTACTTCTCCTCATATTCTCAAGTAATTTTATCGGATTTCTTTATCAGGTATGTGGGAATTCAACAAGGGGATAGTTCTTCCCTTATGTCCCCCAAAACCCTTCTCTAGTTTCTCTATAAATCCTAGACTGAGCTTTCGAATGTGAAGAGAATATATGCCAGTTTTCTTTGAGTTCACAAAGAATGATATCCATGATTATTTCAGACATGATTTCCATTAGTTCATGATTAAATTTATGTTATTTACGTAAAAGTGAATTCTAGCCCCTCAGATTTTCGAATGATTAGAAATTCTTGATAATGTTTCATTTAATCCACAGGGAATTATTATGTTATATTAATTATGGATATTTGTCCACCATTTAGTGATAG